>CM053560.1:137234269-137388999 GCA_028646485.1 Cryptoprocta ferox | reverse complement strand
TCCCCCCTCCCTGTGTGGCCAGCAGTGAAGGTCTGTGACCAGTGTCCTCCCTCCCCGTGTGGCCAGCGGTGCAGGTCTGTGACCACTGCTCCCCTCCCCGTGTGGCCAGCAGTGAAGGTCTGTGACCAGTGTCCTCCCTCCCCGTGTGGCCAGCAGTGAAGGTCTGTAACCACTCCCCCCCTCCCCGTGTGGCCAGCAGTGAAGGTCTGTGACCAGTGTCCCCCCTCCCCGTGTGGCCAGCAGTGCAGGTCTGTGACCACTGCTCCCCTCCTCCCGTGTGGCCAGGAATGAACGTCTGTAACCAGTGCCCCCCCGCCATGTGGCCAGCGGTGAAAGCCTATAAAGATTGGTGGCTCCATCCACCAGACACGAAGCCACTTGGAGGGTGACTGAGGCTGATGGCTGGAGGACCGTCTCCAATTTCTGCAGACCCTAGGTTTCATCCTCTCTGTTCGTAATTGATTAGAAAGCTTCATTTGGCTGAAGAGATTCAGGCAAATTAACTTTAAACTTCAGTGGCAGAGCGTTTCTGTGATTTTTCACAGAAAGCTTTATGGAGCTGACATCTCTAACAGTCCTTGTGAGCAGGAATTTGACACCAAGCTCCAGACTCAGTAAACCTGTTTAAAAACCTGGTTGTAAAGAATGCAAATGACAGAATTTAGGTAGGACTTTTTTCCTACGCCTAAGTACAACCAGGAACATGGAGACCATATCCAATGAAGCTACTCTGCCGAAGCCAAAGGGGCTGTAGAAAAGGGATCCATAAGATGATAAGCAGGTTAGGCATTGATTACACTCCTGTACAGGAAGGAAGTTGTCGTCCCTTCACTGCAAATTTCTCTTTTGCTCTGAACAATATATGGGGCATACAGACACTTATGCAATTCATCCTAACAGTGTTCGAGAAAGTCAAGTGTTACTCCACTTTTACAGCTGGGGGACTTGAAACCGAGTTGTTGAATAACTACTGAAGGTCACAGTACCTGTCAGTGGAAAAAACAGAATTAAAAGGTTGTTAGCTCAGCTGAAGCAAGCATAGTTGCAACTCCTGGACCTCCCTGGGGTGTTCTCTCAATGACCACAAGAACAATGGTTATTTACATAATCTGTGAAAAGGACTACTAGTTGTGAAAGGCAAAGTAATTTGTTGGGTGCCTTAAAATCCAAGCAAATAATTATGGAATATAAAGTATGCATTTTGGATGGCTTTTTCTAGAAGGATATGCCAATTACTCCCAGTTGCTGGACATGGTGGCTGCACCTGACTCGGATGATAGACCTCTTCACACTGCTAGAGATGTGGCTGACAAATGGCATGAATACCGCAGCTACCGCAGCCACCGCAGCCACTAAGTCCCCTGAAGCAGCATCTGTCTGCCAGCTTTCTGAGCTTTGACCAAAGGGACTGCCGCACAGTCTTCACAATGCACCTGCCTCCCAGACACACTCCTTCTGATGAGTGTGGTATTTTTATTACACTTCCCTCCCTTCGCCCATCTCCTCCCCTTCTGTGAACATCCACACCCACCCTTTCTTCCAGACCCACCTCAAACGCCGCTCGCCCTGTGAAGCACAGCCGGGTCCCCCAGCCACAACCACAGCCACCTCCCTCTGTCAGGTCCCAGAACGCTTCACTTTTATTCTCTGACAGCACTTCCTACTTCCCATCTTCTTCTCTATTTCTCCATAAATCTTCTGTCCTCTACTAGGAAATGAGTTCCCGAGCCTAGAATGTAGGTTTATTCATTGTTACAATATGCACTTGCCAGTCAGTGCCTTGCCATAGAAGGTGGAATTTAATAATTGTCCTATTAACCTCGCCAAGCAGAAGGAGAATGTAATAATCAAAGCACTTTTTAAATACACTTGCCCACTTACTCTCAAGCAGGACAAGAGCAGTGATGTATTACCCTCGTCCTGCCCTCTCCACAGTCCTCTTAGCAGGCCCGCCTCTTCCACTGCATGTCGGGAACTCCACAGGCTCAAATCTGGGACCGATTTTCTTGTGCGCGCACCCCACACTCTGTGATCTTATGCATGTAGATATCTTCCGCATGCCGACAATGACAGATGCACAGGTGCTGATCTCACTGCTGAGCTCCAGTACGTCCCACTGGGTATGTGACGATACTGTCACTTGGACGTGTCACTTCATATGCCCCAAACCACTGTCTTTTCTTCGCCCTCCTATCTCAGTCAGTGGCACCACCATCCAACTAATTGCTCAAGCTGAAAACCTGGACGGCATCCTTTGTTCCCCGCCCTGCTTCACTCAGCATGTCTAATCCCCTTCCTGTGTTGCTCACCTTGGCTACACCTT
Source organism: Cryptoprocta ferox (assembly GCA_028646485.1). Classification (NCBI taxonomy): domain Eukaryota; kingdom Metazoa; phylum Chordata; class Mammalia; order Carnivora; family Eupleridae; genus Cryptoprocta; species Cryptoprocta ferox. The sequence goes on along the minus strand of CM053560.1, from coordinate 137,386,676 downwards.
GAATCACGCCCTACTCCTCCCTCCTACTACTGTGGTAATGTCCATGCTTGATCTCCAGCTTAGACTGCTGCCCTGAACGCTCTAGCACATTCTGCAGATGGCAGCCTGAGTGATTTCTTAATGCAGAACCCAAAGCCCAAATCCATGCCAGGGTCCCCAAGTAGCCCCCACTGCCCTCACCACCAGCTCCACGACACGCCCCTCCCTCTTGCAGGAACCACCCAGCAGTGTTCCCCCAAGGCCCTTCCCGTAACTGCTCCCTTTGCCTGCCTTTTCTCTCCCTACCCCCCACCTCCCCTGCTCTGCCTAATTCCTACTCCTCCAAGAGTGAGCAGAACTGTCACCACTTGAGAGACAAAAGCAGCCTATGTAAGTTGGGTACTCCACTCCCTCTGCCTCTTACTATATACACTTCCCCTCAGCACACGGCACAGTTTGTGATCACACACCCTTCAGTATGCGATAGCTCCCGAAGGGCAGCAGCTGTGTCTGTAGTGTTCACCAGTGTGCCCCCCCCATACACGGAGCTCACATAGATGCTCAGGATGTTACTGGATTAATAAATGAACGTTGGGTACTTTGCCCAAGATCTCAGAGCAGGGACTCAAAGCCAGGAGACCTGGCTTCAGAGACAATCATACTAAATGAAATTTCTCTTTCTGGGCCCCACCCCTGATCTTTTAAGTTGTGACTTAAAACCTGGAGGCAGAAGAGAAAGCCTGTAGGGGCTCAGCCACTGGTCCAAGTGTTCACTGGCTGGCAGCCATTACCCTTTATGGGACAATTATTCTCTGACGTGCTTTTGCACTCACAAAACCCTTCAGCAAAGGGCAGTTGGTGATTTGCAGGGGAAAAAAGAGCACCTGGGAAGGGAATCAGGAGTCAGATAAGCACTGTCGTCTGCAAGTGGAGTGACCCGATGAGTCGCCTTGCACACCGATGTTGTTGACTTCCTTTCTTAAAATGAGGTCAACTGAGCTAAATGCAGAGCCAGGCAGATTCTCTGAATCTCCCATTCAGCATTTCCATTGTAGTTTGGTGATAAATTCTGCTGTGAGCCTTTAAGATGAAAGCCAAACTGAAAGTTAATTAAAGATTAAAAATGGATGCTGTCAATTTTACTGCTGAAATTAAATGTTTTCACAGATTAAAGCAAAAAAAGCAAGTATTGATAGGGTATTAATATTCAGTCCTTCAAAAGAAATGATATAAAAATAAAAGTTCCTTTTCAGGGGCTATTTCAATGGCTGTAATCAAAATGTAAAAGGGCAGATATATTTTAATGTACAGAGCTTTAAGAAAGAAAAGTAATTGGCCATATTTTTATTAGATTGTAATAGCTGAATAGTAGTCCATAAAATCATGTATCACAAAAGTATAAACCATATATAACTGTGCTTTCTCAATATACTTTAATAACAGTATATATAGATATATATAGATATGTATATGTATATAAATGTACTCTGGAAAAATATCAGCTCTTATTACAAACAAAGATACTGTTTTCCATCTAAAGAGTGCAATACAATTACCCATGCCCCCTAAATGTCAGAGCTTTTACATGTGGGAATGATGAATCACATCATAAAAAAATTTTTCTTTTAAAACAAACATAAACAAGGGGCGCCTGGGTGGCTCGGTCAGTTGAGCGTCCGACTTTGCCTCAGGTCATGATCTCATGGCTCATAAGTTTGAGCCCCATGTCTGGGCTCTGTGCTGACAGCCTGGAGCCTGGAACCTGCTTCAGATTCTGTGTCTCCTTCTCTCTCTCTCTCTCTCTCTCTCTCTCTCTGCCCTTACCCGCTTGTGCTCTGTCTCTGTCTCTGTCTCTCTCAGAAATAAATAAACATTTAAAAATTTAAGAAAACACAAAAGGATAGATCTTAATTAATTAAATCTTCTCAACAAACACATACAATGGTAACCACGTAGAGTTCTAGATAGGTTACTTAGCTTCATCGTGGTCATCATTTCACAATGTATACATTTATTAAATATCAACTTGTGTGCTGTAGATACTATTTTTATATGTCCATGCTATCTCAATAAAGCTGCTAAAAATAAAAATTCCTATAGTGAAAAAGGACAAATATGGATTTCTGTAGATAAATTTCTTCAGCAGATTAGCAATTACTTAAATATGCTAAAGCTCAACATTTGTATACTAAATAAGCACAACCCATTATATATAAATATTTATTACATTAAGTGACCTGTTCTTCATAGGTGGCATACTAGTATACATTTATAAAATAAAAATAAATTTATAAATATGTAAAAATTTATATATAAATAAATTTATAAAATAAATAAATTTATGCCCCTATTTTATTTTTATTTTTTAGGACAGTGTCTTTATATATTTTTTAAATTTTGATTTATTTTTGAGAGAGACCAAGTGGGGGAGGAGCAGAGATAAAGGGAAAGAGAGAGACTTCCAAGCAGGCTCCATTCAGTGCAGAGTCCGACGTGGGGCTCAAACCCACGAACTGTGAGGTCATGACCTGAGCCAAAATCAAGAGTCAGACACTCAACCAGACTGAGCCACCCAGGTGTCCCTATGCCCCTATTTTAATGTCTGCAAGACACAATTCTAAATGTTCAATTCTGTGCAAAAGGTAGAATTTGAGTATTCTTATCAAACATACGACCTGTATGTCACTCACTTTCTATTCTGGAGCTGAGAGATATTTATAGACACCGCTACATATATCAAACATAAGTTCAAAGGACAAATTATACTGCAGGTATAGACCATAAATGCTCCAGAAATTTGTGGCTACAACACCAAGCAAGAGAACTGTAGTCTTAGAATTTAATTTAATGATTGCCAATTTAATTGTTCCCAAATTATTCCCACTCCAATCAAGGGATGTGAAATTCTGAAACTCAAAAGCACACAAAAAAAATTCAAAATTAAATATATTTCACTTTCATTTGTAATTTGCAAACTGCTATATCATGCTTTTAGGGAAGTGAGGATAAAATGAAACCAAAATGGAGCAGTTTCTATAACATGTTTGGGAATCTGCTCTAATATTTATTTAGCAAGGGTGGACTTGCTCATCTAGCTTCATTTCCTGGGCAATGCCAATTGATGTCAAGTTTTTTATATGGGTAAGAAGCAAAACCAGATGAGCATCTTTCAGCAATACAAAAAGCTCCCTCTGAAGGTTAGAGTAATATATGACATTGATTGTCCCAGAGAATTGATTATCTTTAACCTAATTCTAAGCCACCTGACCCAAGTCTCTGAAAATTGGTTATCATTTGGTAACTTCCAGTTCCACAGCTGTCTCACCTGAGATGCAATCTTTCCTTATTCTTATTCTTCTAGAACATGCCTGATTAATTTTAGGTGTTTTCAATTTTTTGAAAACTAAAGAATACTTGGGGCACCTGGGTGACTCAGTCAGTTAAGTGCCCGATTTCAGCTCAGGTCATGATCTCACAGTTTGTGAGTTCGAGCCCCACATCGGGCTCTGTGCTGACAGCTCAGAGCCTGGAGCCTGCTTCAGATTCTGTGTCTCCTTCTCTCTCTCTCTCTCTCTCTCTCTCTCTCTCTCTGCCCTTACCCGCTTGTGGCCTGTCTCTGTCCCCCTTCTCTCTCAAAAATAAATAAAATTTTTTTTCTTAAAAAAAATTTTTTTAAGAAAACTAAAGAATATTTGAAGCCACCTACATGCCAAAGGAAATTTTGATCCTTGACTACATACGATCTTCTCAGTCACTGGTGAACCAGAGTTGAACTTGCTTGTTGTGCTTCTGATGCACATCTGATCTCCCCGATGCTCTCGGATAACAGATTGGAAACACGGGAAGATGGCAGTGTTTTGGGAAGTGCACAGCCTTTGGTCTTTGATATCAAATAAACATGAGTTTAGATTCTTGCTCTGTCACTTCCTAGCTATTCATTCAACAGATATTTGAGAATCAACCATATGCTCAGTTCTTGGGATGATGTAGTGAACCAGACAGATACATCCCTGTTTTCGGGGAACTTATTGCCTAGGGGAGGAAGGCAGAAAATAAACAAAATAATTTCAAAATTTGCTAAGAATTCTTGAGGAAATAAACAGAAAGTGATGCGATTGGGGTGGGGGTTCTGGGGAAGTGACCTGAAGATGGAGAAGACATCAGTCATGCCCAGTGTGTGTGGGGGCGAGGGGCATTCCAGATAAAGGGGTAGTTTGGGCGAGGCCCTAAGGTAGAAGAAAGCTTGGTGTGAGGGCAGGACAGAGATGAGTCATCAAGATGGGGGAGTGAGGAGAGGTTGGAATGAAGAGAATGGATTTCCTTCTTGGGACAATGGAGAGCAGTGGTGACCCAGGTTTGTACTGAAAATTATCATATTATTTGGGTGGGAGTCCTCTTAAAGCAAAAGAATACAACCATATAAATACAAAATTGGGTATGAAATTGGATATTTAATTAGAATTTTAAAAGACTCAACAAACTATACATCTTTAAAAAGTGGAGACAAATATTGCCATGTCTAGAAAACTATGGGGTTTGATGAACTGACACACCTGTACTGTAATTTTTCTTCTGTTTGACATTGAGAACAGAATCCTCAGCCTATAATGCTGCACATCTGAACACTGGAAGAGTTTGCCATAGACTAGATTCTGACTCCATAGCTATCCAGCCTTTTTTCTCTCCCACTGTCCAGATGCTTCCAATGACGGATATCACAGAAGACGCTGTTCGTGTGGCAACACCTTCCCATCATGATGCTGGGTAGGCTGGCAGAGTGGTTGGAAGGAAATGGCCTGGAAGCCATTTCTACACTGGGATGATTAACAAAAGTGAGAATAAATAGATTTTATTACAGCCGTGACCACTGCAAAGACTTCCAAAAGGAGGGGAAATTGGTGTGGGAATAGATGGTGGCACTCATCAATTGCAGTTAAAAGATCTCATTTTTGCAAACTTCACAAAAAGCAGGTCAGCATGAGAACACATTGTTAGGGTCCTTCCCGGGCCTTGGAAGGGGCCACATGAGTGAGGGGCTCCAAAGCTTAAGCTTCATTCGTATCCCCATAAATTTGTGAACTTCTCTGATGGGAAACCAGTGAAAGGGTCAGGGCATGTGCTCTGTGCTCTGACTGACGCTAGAGTGAGTGAAGGTCACTCTAGCAGTGAAGGGGGACAGGTGTGGGAGACCCCGTGGGAGCCTGGGCCAGGATGACAGGGACAGCCTGGGGGCACTGTTAACTGTGTGACTGGGCACAAGTCACTCACCTTTTCTGAGCTTTGGCTTTCTCAGCTACTTTCTCAGTCTCAGAAAGACTGCCCCTAAATCACCAAACACATTGGGCACCCTCCATAACAGAGTGCTGTAATTATAATAAATGTTTTACAAGGTTATCGTGAGAATTAGCAAATATAAGGTAACTGACACGTTTACTCCACAAACGTCAGTTTCTGCTATTGTATACAGAGAGGGTTTTCTAAGACTTCAAACTACTTTCAAAGACCAATGAGAAGGGAAAAAAACGTATTTAAAAAAATTTTTTTAACATTTATTTATTTTTGAGAGACAGAGAGAGACACTGTGATCAGGGGAGGGGCAGAGAGAGAGAGGGAGACACAGAATGGGAAGCAGGCTCCAGGCTCTGATCTGTCAGCACAGAGCCCGACACAGGGCTCAAACCCACGAACCATGAGATCATGACCTGAGCCGCAGTTGGATGCTTAACCGACTGAGCCACCTAGGCGCCCCGAAAAAACACATTTTAATTTCTTATTTGAGACTATTTTTTAAATAGATGGCCTGTAATTTGCCACAGTCCACCAGTACACTTATTCAGCATCTAAAATGGGCCAGTGAGATAGTTAACAGTAGCTAACTCTAAGCAACATCATACGGGCGACTTGTATTTAATCTGTTGTGTATTTTCCAAAGTGAGCATATTATAATCAGAAAAGTAAGTCATTAGATTGCTCAGGATTCAGAAGACAATTTACCCTGGATTCTCTCATTCTGTGAGAGAATTTTTCAGAGAATGTTATTACATAAGGCTCTTGGGTACAGGATCAAAGACTTGGCCTTTCCTAATGTTGGGTATAAAGGAACTCAGGGAAGAAATTCTTCCTGCCAACATGAAAGGAATCAAAAGTCCCCTCCAACCGTGAGACCTACTTCAACGATACCTAACGAATTCATACATGCTCACTCAAGAGTCAATCCAGTTTCCATTTATATGGGGCTTTTTTAGGAGAAAATAGGGGAAGGCAGACTCCTTTTAAAATCTGAATCACTAATATGAATGTCTGGTACAAAGATGGATTAAAAATGAACCAAGATATGACCCAGCAATTCCACCTGGGTATGTAGCCAAGAAAAATAGAAGCATAAGTCCACACAAAACTTGCACACAAGTATTCATAGAAGTACTATTCACAACAGCCCCCAAATGGAGGCAACCCCAATGTCCACCAACTGATGAGTGAACAAAATGCAGTGTAATCACATGAGGGACGTTATTCAGCAATACCAAACATGGACTCTCGCTAGTATTTCTCTTATCTAGTAAGCTGTGAATTTCCAACATTCGCTGCAGCATGGGTGAACCTGGACAGCTTACACCACGGGGAAGATGCCAGAAGACCACATCCCAGCTTATAGGGTTGCATTACACGAAATGACCAGAACAGGCAGATCTGCACACACAGAACACAGACTGGAGGCTGCCTGGGGCTGGAGGACTGGGGGTGACCACAAGGTGGTGTGGGGTTGCTGTTTGGGTTCATGGAAGTGTTCTAAAACTGACCGGTGTTGGCTTCACGGCTTTGTAAGATAACTAAACCCACTGCAGTGAGCACTTCAGGTGAGTGAATTGCATGGAATATAATAATTACATCTCAAAAGCTGAGGTAACTATTATTTATTAGTGTCCCTATAAATTTGTGAAAGAAAGGTAAGTATTCATCTAATTCTGAATTAATTCAAGAAAATTAGTCTGAACAAGAGAATTAAAGTTGCTGAATTTAAAGAATTAAAGCATTAAATTAAATTTAATTAGAGAATTAAATTTAATTAAAGAATTAAAGATTAATTTAAATAATGACTTATTTATTTAATTATTTATTTATTCTGAAAGAGAGCACAAGTGGGGATTCAGAGAGAGAGGGAGAGAGAATCCCAAGAGCAGACTCCGTGCTGTCAGTGCAGAGCCCGACGTGGGGCTCAATCCCACAAACCATGAGATCATGACCAGAGCCAAAATCAAGAGTCAGACGTTCAACCAACTGAGCCACTCAGACCCAGTGCCCCTAAATACTGACTTTTAACAAGATACCAATTATATTTTTCAGATTATGATAAAGGTGATAAAACCACAAATTTACTTCAAGAATGTGTATATACTTTTTTTTATTTTTAATTCCAATGTAGTTAATATACAGTGTTTTATTGGTTTCAGGTATACATTACAGTGATTCAACAGTTGTATGTATTCCTCAGTGTGCATCACGGTAAGTATACTCTTAATCCCCTTCACCTATTTCACCTGTCCCCCCACTCTGGTGACCATTATTGTGTTCTCTGTAGTGAAGAGTCTGTTTCTTGGTTTCTCTTTTTTGCTCATTTGTTTTGTTTCTTTAATTCCCCCATACAAGTGAGAGCATATGGTATTTGTCTTTCTCTGACAGATTTATTTCACTCAACTCCATCCATGCTGTTGCAAACGGCAAGATTTCATTCTTTTCATCACTGAGTATATTCCATTGTATATACATACCATATCTTCTTTATCCACTCATCAGTCGATGGACATTTGGCCTGCTTCCATAATTGGCTATTGTCAATAGTGCTACTATAAACATCGGGGTGCGTGTATTCCTTTGAATTACTGTTTTTATACAGATGTTTATATACTTTGGGGTGGAGGATATCTTTATGTGAATCATACTAACGAGAACTGTAAATGATTAAGAGCTTTGCCTACATAAACACAAAAAACCCTTATCAGCATTAAAAACAAAACTGTAAATGCTAAAATGAGAAGGCGCTGTAACGCGGATGAGCTCCCTTCACCGAGCTCCTAAACGAATCTTCTAAGTGCTTGACAGGAAACTGGACAAGGAGACGGGCAAGGCTTGGAAGATCACAAAAAAAGAATATCTGGAAGAGAAAGGGGGTTCACTCGCTGCTTTGGCGGCTTCTCTCCCAGCCGGCACGTGGTCTCAGGCCGAACAACAAAGATGTAAGCACGGTTAGGGGCAGTCACCATGTTCTCGATGCCTTTTCAGCTCAGAGTGTAACTACTTCCCGGAGTCCGAGGCCTGGATCATGCTTTCCTTCTCCTCTCTCATCCCTCGTTGCAGGGCGCTTCTCCTCCTCTGTCCCCTTTCCCACTTAGACTCTCAGCCTTCCCCCCATTTCTGAGGCCTCCCAGCTGGCCTCCCTCCTGTCCTTCCCACTTAATCTAGCTCCTGGACTCGAGTTAGGGTGCAACCTGTGTCCTTCATTCACTCAAAAATCTCACAGCCTCTGCATGATCTGTGAAGCTGTCTGGTCTCTTTAGTGGACATTTCCAGCCTCATCTCTGGTCATTAATCATCTTCCCCTGACCAGCTCTGCTCTAGCTCTGCTCAGCTACAGGCTTTCCATAAATATGGGAAGCTGTCCCCTGCCAGGCCTTCACAGCCTCACCGCAGTTCACGGCCACCAGGGGTCGAGCACGTGTCCACATTAGCAAGTGCTTGATTACAGCCCTGCCTGTCCTCCAAACTGCACATTAAAAACCGAGAACATGTCTTACTCAGCCACAAATTGCCATCACCTAAAATTACCAGGAACGTGGTAAATAGGAATAGAAATGAACCTACTTTCCGGTTTTTTTCAGAATGTGGAATATTTTTGCACTGCTAAAACAAATACTTTCATGGAGCTTTCAAAGTGCTAGACTATAGAAATTTGAGTCTTGCTTATTTTCTTATTTAAGAAAAACACCAGAAGTCAAATTATACACAAGAACACATCATTTCCCCCCCATATGATTTATTTTTAAAAACATGATTTGTAACTCACCCAATGAAATCAACTCAGTATTTTAAACCTTTAGCTCTTTGGTTTTCTACTTATTCCTATCAAGACGCTCCTGCATTGGTCATGCCCGTAAGAAAGAGCCCATGTTCAGATGAGGGTTGCTAAGCTACATTCGGGATACATCAGGCAACGCCCTGGAAACCAGAAAGGCCTGCAACCCAGAGCTAAAAATATGGCAGAGCAGAGGGAGAGAAGGGGCTAGGTGAGATTCTAGGCTAGACGTCTGCCTTGATGCAGGGAAAACCAGTAAGGGCGGCCCCCACCCTGCCCCCATCTTTTACTTTCCCCCAGCATGAAATTACTTCAACAAAAGGGTGCATATGTTGAGATATTTTTGTCATTAGGATAAAGTTCTGAAGACTTGCTCCAGACACGGTGGTAAAATAGGCGAGGCTCTCGTCCCCTACAGCCTCCGCAGTGGTCACAACTATGGAAGTGTTGGCAGGGTGGTCAGAATATAGAAAACCCACCAGCTCCACTGACCTGGATGGAAAAGGAGTGTATTTTAGGATACTGGAGTGAACTCCAGCATATCAGGGGCCACCATTCATTCATCAATACTTATTTGAAGCCTAACGTGTGCCCATTTCTGTTCCAGGTACTGGAACATAGCTGCTGAAGCCCCTGCTCTGGAAGCTTACATTCCAGCGGGGCAGACGGAGGGTATGCGGTCGTGCCAGACCATGATGAGGGCTTGGGGAACGCTCAGCAGGGTGAGTGAGGACTGCGTGGGGGAGTGGCTGCTCCTGCTCCTGACATAGCCCAAGACCCAAGAAGAGGACACTCAAACACGAGGGAGGGAGCAGGCTATGCGGACATTCCCAGGGAAAGGTGTTCTCAAGGCAGAGGGCCTGGCAAGTTCAAAGGCCCTGGGTTGGAAGAGGCTTGGTCTCTCAGGAACAGCCAGGCTCACCCAGATGCACAGAGCGTGAGGAGGGTGCACTGGTGGAGAAGTCAGCAGTGGGGCCCTACACAGGGCATCTGAGCAGGAAGGGCGGCCACTGTGGCATTTCGAGTGGAGCAGGAGCACCATGGCTGCTGTACTGAGAACTGAGGGGCAGGAAGGAAATGGAAGCAGACCAGTCACAAGGCTGTTGAAACTGGCGGCGTGGGACTGTGGTGGCAGGGTCCCTGCAGTGCAAACCATCTGTGTCCGCATGGCAGGCCATCTACCTGGGTCTGTGCACGGCAGGACTGAAAGGGTCGATTTACAATGTAAGCCGATCCCCATTAGATTCCGCATTTGCAAGTTTGCTTGTGAACCCAGACTCACCAATAGTCACCGCAGGCGTGGAATGATTTGAATTGTCTACCGTGCATGTTCCCAGCTGAGATCAAACGAGGTGCCACTCTGCCTCCGTGTCTCAGCTCTCACACTGTAAACCAGTGTTCTTCTTTAGCTCTATTTTGTGCCGCATTTTTCGTATCTTTGTGCTGCTGGTGATTGTGCGTTCTGAAATGCCCCTAAGCAGCGTGCTGAAGTGCTGGCTAGCATTAAGCGCTACGCCTTAGAGGAAATGCACTAGACAAGCTGCATTTAAGTGTGTTACAGTTGTTGGCCGAGTTCAAGATAAATGAATTACCAATATGTATTAAGTAAGAGATCTTTAAACAGAAACATGTAAAACAAAGTTATGTATTGACTGGTTGATGAAATTGTAGCCAGAGACTCACAGGCACCTTCCGTGGGATTTCCCCAGGAGCCATGGTTCAGTACTTGCTAACCTAATGTTCATGATGAAATTCTAGAACAAAGCTACTATGGCTACTATGAATAATGGCAACCAATTGTATAAATTAGAGTAAAAGGAAACCTATGGGCGCCTGGGGGGGTTCCGTTGGTCAGGCATCGACTCTGTTTCAGCTCAGATCACGTTCTCATGTTTCACGGGTTGGGAGCCCCACAACAAGCCTGCTTCGGATTCTCTGATCCTCTCTCCTGCCCCTCCCCCACTCGGACATGCTCTCTAAAAACAAAAAAAGGTAATTTAGATTAAAAAGGCACCATGTTGGCACACCTGGGTGGCTCAGTTGGTTAAGCGCCAACTTTGGTCATGATTTCACAGTTTGTGAGTTCGAGCCCCACGTCGGGCTCTGTGCTGACAGCTCAGAGCCTGGAGCCTGCTTCCGATTCTGTGTCTCCCTTTCTCTGCCCCCTTTCTTCTCATGCTCTGTTTCGGTCTGTCTCTCTCAAATATAAATAAACATTTAAAAAATAAAAAATAAAAATAAAAGCACCATGTTGGGGCACCTGGGTGGCTCAGTCGGTTAGGCATTGATTCTTGCTTCCTGCTCAGCTCATGATCTCACGGTTCATGGGTTCAAGCCCCGGATCGGGCTCTCTGATGACTCAGATGATCCTCTGATGGGGATCGAGTGCAGAGTCTGCTTTGGATCCTCGGTCTCCCTCTCTCTGCCCCTCCACTCACATTCTCTCTCTCTCTCAAAATAATAAACATTAAAACACACACACAATCAAAGGGGGGTTGAAAAAATACTTAGCATCAACACACAAGGTTGGCATGCACAAAACACCCCAAAATGGCTATTCCTTAAGAGCACTTGGGAGGGATTAAGCTGAGTCCACCTCTGATTGCCCGACGACGGGTGAGATGGGTGAGCTATGGCTCGGTGCGCTGGTTCTCATCCCCGGCGGAAGGGGCATTTAAAGAACTGATACTGGGGGCACCTGGGTGGCTCAGTCGGTTAAGTGTCCGACTTCGGCTCAGGTCATGATCTCATGGTTTGTGGGTTCGAGCCCGCGTCGGGCTCTGTGCTGGCAGCTAGCTCAGAGCCTGGAGCCTGTCTTCGGATTCTGTATCTCCCTCTCTCTCTGACCCTCCCCTGCTCGCACCATCTCTTTCTCAAAAATAAATTTAAAAAAACATTTTAAAAAATTAAATAAATAAAAAAATACAGAACTGCTACTGTCAGGGTCCCACCCCAGGGGCTGATTTCATGGATGTGGAGTATAGCCTGGGCACAGGAGACATAAATCTCCCTCAGTGATTCTCAAACTTTGGTATGCACAGAAACACACACACAGTTTGTTAAAACTGACTCCTGGGCTCTCCTCCAAGACTTTTACTCAGTAGGTCTGGAATGGGATGCCAGAATTTGGCACTTCTAGCCAATTCCCAGGTGGTGCTGACACGGTCCACACACAGACATTTTACATAGCACCGCCCTATAGCTCTTCTGTCAAAGAGGACTTTTATCATAAATGACAGCAAACTCAGCAATGAGAATCCCTTCTGTCAAATTTCAACGATTCTCTTTGGTTTCACTTTTCCTCTGTGGCCTTAATTTCTCCTGCATGAACTTTCCACGTGGCTTGGGCAGCCTGCCTGTTTCAGGGTCCTCAGTGTCCCCTCCTCATGCACACACACCAATTCTGGCTTGGGCTGGCCTCACATTCTTCCTCAGAGCCATCCCCGGAGAGGAAACAGGTCGTCCAGTCAGCCAGAGAAGTGTGCGCCCCTCTGTGAAAGGAGGGCTCTCTGACAGGCCTACTAAGCCCACCTGGAGTGGCAAAAAGCCAGAACACAAACCCCGCACATAAGAGGAAGGATAAACTGAACCTAGTGTATCTCAGGGGTACAGGAGTGAGATCTGAAAGGGGCACACAGGGGCTTCACAGGTGCTGTTTCTGAAGCTGCTTAGTGGGGACACAGGGTTTCCTTTAATTATGCCTTTCATACTTCGTTAACTATGCACACACGTGTATGCATGTGTGCGCACACGATTTTAAGCCCAGGATGATTACCCATCAAGAGCACAGGCCGGCAACGCCAAGGGGAGGGAGGTGACTCTTGCATCACTGGATCTTACTCTATCGGAGACCAAGAGAAGGTGCCTCTACTCTACGAGGTTGGGCTACAGGTTCTCCAAAGAGCATGGGGACAACTAAGGAAACCCCGAGCGCACGAGCTCTCCTTTCTCTGTATGAAGTTTATACGCCTTCAGTTATGACATCTCACTAGAAGTAACCGCAAGGGCCACCACGCTACACCTCACTCACAATCCCCGGCCCGTCAGTGTTTACTGCTACAGAGAATTTCTTCCTTCACCATTTCCATCCTTTTCAAGTTTTATTCACCAAAACAAGGGCGGCGGGGTCGGGGCGTCCATGAAGAGTACGCATCAATACAAGACTCAAGTGGACAGAGGACAGCTGGTGCCGTCCTCGTCCCCCACCACACAAGGCGGCACAAGTCAGAGCTTTCTCAGGGTGGGAAGGACAGCACGGACACTGAAATGGCCCCAGGTGAGTTACAAAACCCATGGTCCTTCCTTCTATTTATCCTTTTCTTTCTGTTCTTTTTCCTTCTTCTCGCGCTCAGCTTTAGCTTCTTCTTCTTCGTGGTTTTTGATCAACTGCTCCACCTCTTTCTGTTTGAGTACTCTGATGACCGTCTTCCCGTTCTCTCTTGTTAGGGTGGCGATTTCCACTAGAAGTGAGCACACGCGCTTGTGTTACAGGCGGGTACACTCAGCAAACACACTCAGCAGTCCCAGCTCTTCCCTGGAGCCGAGGCTCCCCACTCTCCATGCTGTTTGCTGCGCACGATTCGCAGGTACTCTGGCAGCAAAAAATACCTTCCATCTTGCAAAGTTCCTACCAACACCTTTACTTAAGCGTCTCCCTCTGGCCGGCTCCTAGCCGTGACGACCAGATGCAACCTCTGGAGGTGCAGCCAGAATCTCTAACCAGCGATCACACTCATTTTCCATGGACTTTTGAAATCTCTTTTCAAAACAAAGGCATGAAACGTAGCTTCCGTGACCACAGATGAGAAAAGTAAACTGATACCAAAGAAGGCATTCGGAGCAGAGGAAATGGGAGTACTACCGCCTTGAGATTACGTAGAAGTAGACAAACAGGGGGCAGTCTGCAAGTAAACCGCATTTTCTAAGGGACAGCAGGAGCTCAATTATCCTCAGCAGAATCAATACGTAATTTACCATAGTCTTTGAAAAACATTACTTAGAAAGTTTTATATGGTTATATAATTTAACCTAAAGTATTTAAAATTGCAAACACAGCATGTGAGAGATCAAGAGATTCAAAAGAGCATAGGATACCACAACTCCTACAAATATCATCCCTCAGATAAAGCATAAAATATATATGTATAAACACATAATCACATGCATGCTCTTCATCATATGTACACACACACACAGATATCATCGTCAAGAAGCTGGTAAGAAAACTATTAACTAAAAGTAGCACAACTCAGATCTCCAGCTATGAACACTGAGAACATTCAGGCTCAAGTCCTTAGGCTCAGACTGTACTGTGGAACTATGGCCCCACAACTTACCAGTGTTGACCTTGCTCAAGTCACTTAACCTCACTAAGCCCTAGTGTCCTCACCTAGGACACAGGTATAAGGCCACCCAATTCATAAGGCTGCAGTTTCAGTGAACTCTGACAAGGTAGCCTAACACAGGAGGCACTCAACTGCTTCTCTCACACAAGTGAACCAATCAGGAGTGGATATCCATTACCTTTTTCAGCAGAGAGTTTACTCACATCCATGGTCTTATTTAGGACTTTGATAGCTAAAGCAAGTGCTGACTTCAAAGTCATTTCTCCTTCTTTGTAGTCTTGTTTTAACATTGACACAGCTGCCTATAAAACGTAAAGGAGAATCAACAAAGAATTTTCTTTAAATTCTTGCATCTTTTAGAAATATGGATTGGTCAGAATCCTAATGGCTGAATTATTACGGGTGTTATAACCAATACACACAACTCCAAAGGCAGGGAGGGCAGACCTGCAACAGGAGAGAAGGGGGCTGTTGATGCTCTATGAATGGGGTCTTTAACCAGGACTCCCCGATCTCCAAGGGACTTGTGATACAATTCAAAGGGTCTGAGAACTAGGATGTGAAAATATTACATCTTATTTTCACAACCTCTAACTGAAAATTAGCATTTCCAGGCATCTGGGTGGCTCAGCTGGTTAAGCATCTGCTTCTTGACTTTGATTCAGGTCTCGATCTCACAATGTGAGATGGAGCCCCGCGTCGGGCTACTTGCTGACAGCCCAGAGCCTGCTTGGGATTCTCTCCCTCTCCCTCCCTTTCTGCGTCTCCCCCATGTGCTCTCTCAAAATAAACAAACTTAAGAAAGAAAATTGGTATTTCCTTTCATTATAAACATGGACAAGAAGTCCCAGTAGTATTAGCAGTACCTGCAACTTCGTTACCAATAGAAATGGAAGGTATTTCCATGTCATATTAAGGTTGTGGCAGCTATTTTTAAAATAGATTATATTCACTGCTACTCCAAAATTATGCTGGTTATTAGATCTTTTGCTAGACTTTACAGCAACACAGAAATACTCACAGCGCTATTATTTCCAATGCATGTGGCTTTCCATCCTCCATAATTCCCGCTGGGGTCACTCTGGTAGAGCTGAAAGCCATAGTGCTTATCCCAGCCGATGTAAAGCAAGGACACACCGAAGGGACGTTTTCCTTTAATAGCACCGACAAAGAGCATCTAGATCAGTGTCACTGCTGCTACCTGAGCCCAGTGCATGGGCCTAGGCCCTGCCTGGGAAGTGAAGCGTTCATAAACTGCTTCGTTTTCTGAACACCAGAATTGTGGATGGATAAGCTCCATCCAAAATTCCACTTTCATTGCCAGGATTTGGATGCAGCCAAGAAAGGGAATAAAGACACAGAGGACCAGTGCTGAATTTCATTATTACATAAAAAGCAATTTGTTTCCAGATTTGAAAATGGCATTATGGCCTTCCAATAGTCTATTAATAAACATATAACAATCTACATAGTGAAAGCCAATTAGTTCCCAAAGCAGGGATGTATCATGAAAAACGTTTTCTTATTTCACTTTCGATTTCTTTTTACTATCTCAAAAAGCTCATTACTCATAAAATGGTTTAACTTTTTGGAATACAACTTTGAAAAAATTCAGTACCTCCAAACTGTGTATAAGCTTGTTTGATATCACACAGTGCTGTGACCAACTGTTCACAAGGAATGGGCTCCTGATACTGTAACAAATACCTAAGGTAAAGAAATTGGCAAATTAACAGTTTTCCCTAAAACAAAGATACACTCTAAGCAAAATACCCTCTGGAAAGAACTCTGTGCCACATGGACATACCAGTCACATGTAATGTGAAGCGGGGAGGAGAGCATGACCACATCCTAATACCCTCAAAGTAAGTAACATTTTACACTTTGCCTTAAAAATTTTGTAATTTTCAATTAATAGATTTTTAATGACTTCGACCTTTGCAAACATGAGTTCTCCTTAGAAACATCGAGACTAACTTATGTACCATCAATTACGCTATTTATGACCATACCTCTGTGCAATGAGCCTCAGTTCGTTAGTCAGAACATTAGCATCAGAAGTTATGCCTGCCACACTGCAAGCCATGTCCCTTGAGGAAAAGAAAGACAGTGGTGTGTGAGCAGGGGGAAGTCTGGGAGGGGCATTTACAGTACTGAGACGTGAAAGTTCTGCTAGAAATTCACCAGGCTGGCTCCATGGCCACTATACCCTCAAACAAAAGCTGCATTCGTTTCATCTTTATAGATTTTCAACATGATGTCATTCAACATAAAAATAAATACGCCCTTAAAGTTTTCTACAGACGTAGTTACCATCACCACTCTGTGAGCAGGGTAAGGGAGTAACAGTAAGAAGCTAAAGTAAATCCCAAGAAGACAAAGACAACAAAGGCTTGGCCAGACAGGAAGACAGGCTATTCCACACCCCCAGGTAGCGGTGAGCTTACCTCCTAGGCCTGGCCTGATGGAGGTGAAGGTGAGGGGACCCACAGGAAGGGTATTTTATAAGCCTGCCTAGGAAACCCAGAGCTATGCTCACACTGGGGGTGCACTTCCTTTCTCTGTCCCTCTTCCCTGAGGTCTGCCCTGACTCTCCTACACCCTCGGGTCATGCCTGGCAAACTGCAGACAGTGACTCTGTGGGGGGAGGACGTTCCTTCAATGAGCGTATCAGAAAGGACTTGCACCAGCAATCACCTAGCTCATCACTGAAGGGAAGGTCTGCTCTTTGCCAACTGCAAAGCCCTGCACACCCAAGGGTACGGTAAACTCACCACGTGTACAGGGGTTGGCTAAACTGTTCCCAGACCTCCAGGAGGGCTGCTGTTTGGTAAGAGTCTGTGTAATTCAACAAAATTCCTAAGCAATCATTCTGAACGCTTTGAGGGGTCTGCTATAAGCAAGACACTCTGCTAGTTTACTTAGATTTATTTTATTTCACTCAACTGACATAACCACTATAGTGGGCTGAGACCCAGAGAAGTTAAACATCAGTGCAGGGTCACACAGCTTTTAAATTAACCCAAATTTGGGGCACCTGGGTGGCTCAGTCGGTTAAGCGTCCGACTTCGGCTCAGGTCATGATCTCACAGTTTGTGGGTTCGAGCCCTGCGTCAGGCTCTGTGCTGACAGCTCAGAGCCTGCTTCAGATTCTGTGTCTCCCTCTCTCTCTCTGCCCCTCTCCCACTCGTGCTCTGTTTCTCTCTGTCTCAATAATAAACACAAAAAATTTTAAAATTAATTAACTAACCCAAATTTGGGGTGTATGGGTGGCTCAGTCGGTTGAGCATCCAACTTCGGCTCAGGTCATGATCTCACTTTGTGGGTTCAAGCCCCACATCAGGCTCTGTGCTGACAGCTCAGAGCCTGGAGCCTGTTTCGGATTCGGTGTCTCCCTCTCCTCTCTCTGCCCCTTCCCCACTCCCACTGTCTCTCTCTCTCTCTAAAATAAACAGACATTAAAAAAATAAAATAAAATAAAAATAAATTAACTAATTAACTCAAATTTGTGTGATTACCAAGCCTGTGCTCTTAGTCACTATACAATGTCGTTTCTCCACTGAAGGCATGGCTCTGCACTTAAAAAGAGTAACACATCGTCCTGGGCCCCAAAGAGGTTTTAAACAAGATAAATTAAAAGCAAAAATTCTCAGAAGTAAAAACAAACTGTTCAATTTTACCATGTCACATGGAACAGCCTCCCAAAATATGTGCAATGTCACTTATGTGAGAAAGGGAGACATTTTACATTCCCCTCCCGAAGATCTCACTTACTCATTCAGCTTGTAAATTTTTTCAGAGAAAAAGACTTCATCCAGAAGCTTGTGGATGTTGCGTCTCTCTGCGGCAAGTAAAACACCATCGTTGGCTAAAATTCCCAAGCAGGTGCCTGCGTGTCCAATAGCCTCCATGGCATACTCCACTTGGTATAAGCGACCTACGAGACACAGGCAGTGAGTAGCGGAGCACCACTGGTCCCAGGGAGTTAGCAACCACCCTGGCAGGCTGCAAACAAGAGGCCCACTGTGACCCCTCCATGAGGCACAGAGTCAACCTGGTGACCGTAATCAATCCAAAGCACAAAAAGGATGAACAACTTAGCAAGGATTAAAAAAAGGTTATAGGGGCACCTGGCTGGCTCAGTTGGAAGAGCAAGTGACTCCTGATCTCAGGGTGGTGGGTTCGAGCCCCACGTGGGCTGCAGAAATTAAATAATAAAACTTAACAAAAAAAAAAAGTCTGTAGATTTTTTTCTCCCCTTTAGATCAAACTCTTTAAAGATATTTTTTATTTGAGATAGATTAACAATTTCCATTTTACCTTCCGGAGAGAATATAGTGGTCCGGGAGTCGTATCTTCGAGACTGCAAAGGAAAAACACGCAACTGACTTCTATCCACCAGAAGTAAGCCAATCCCCGCAAGCCCACAAACTATCTTATGGAACAGATGCAGGCAGGCAAAGCTCAGTGTATGGAAAGAAAGTGAGAAGGGAGAAGGCACCACTCCAGCTCTTTTTCCTTCCATTCCAGTTTTCTCACGCGAGTCTACGGGTGCAAGCAACAGGATTTATCAGGCAACAGCTTACTGGCACGTGTATCAACTCACCATGTTTTCTGAACTTTGTAAAATTCCTGTAAAAAGAAAGTAAGATCATTATTAAAAATGAAGTTTACCATTTGAAGAGCATTTCCTGACTTTAAAAAAAAAATCTGTTTTGTTCACTCCCTTCCATCATCTAACATTTTCAGTGTACCATGAACTATCCTAGATGCCTACCAAATCTTGGAATACCAAAAAGGATGAGACCAATCCCTTTCCTGAAGAGTCTACAATCTGGTATTCAGGTGAGGGAGGCAAACACAGACAACTATAAGGCAATGTGGAAACAGGTGCTAAGAGCAGAGTGGGAAGCAGGATGGGGAAAAAAATCAAGAAAGTATTCTTTGAGAAACAAATACAAAAAATGAACCCAAATTAAAGAGACATAGGAGAGGCAAAAATAAGGCTGTGAACCATTAGGCCTAAAAGGAAGAGTAGGGGAAGGGGGAAGGGAAAAGCAGTCCAGGCAGAGAAGAAAGCCTGCTCAAACGGCACCGAGATAGGACAGCTCCATGGGCAAGAGACAAATTGCTAAAGGTAAAAGAATCTGAAGAAGCTAGAGAGCTAAGTATACAGATGCACGCAGAGCCTTGAATGCCAAGGTAAGAGACTGAGGTTTTCTCCAGAGTGATTGAGAGTCCCAATTTAGAGGAGGTGGGGGTGGGAATCTTAGGTTCCCATTTACTATTCCTGCAAAGGTCAAAATTGGGGCTCAGCGTGATTTAGCGGAAACGCCAAACTTCAGATTGCGAAGCCCATTTTCCTAAATTCCGGAATATCGGGAAATGAGACGGGGGATCAAGTACTGAAGGGTCCACGGGCGCAAGTAAAAACTGTGCATTTTATCTCCCAAGCAATGTGGCTCCACTGAAAGATTGTGGGCTGAAGAGCCACAGGCGCTGACTGGCATTTAGAAACATCGCAGTGGCCGAAGAGAGACTGAAGAAAAGGTAACCAGTTACGAGGCTGTTACAACAGCCAGGTGAGAGGGAAGGATGGCCCTGAGCACAGCCTTACGGCGCGACAACTTTCGGATACCGACCCTCCCAAGCGACACCTCCAGCACGCCTGCGCGACTACGACCCCGGCCCCGACGTGCGCACTAGTTCCTAGTCTGGACCCCAGCAGGGCCCCGACCCGGACGTGCGCGCCCGACCCCCGACCCCGGCCCGGACGCGCGCCCCCCCGCAACCAAGCCCCACGGCTGCCGGCCCGTCGCCGAGGAGGCGGGTGCAGAGTCATGGCACCAGGGCGCCTCGGTGCCGGCTGCAGGCCGAAACCGCTCTGCCGCGTCGCTCACGACCCCTGCCCGCGGGGAAAGCGGCCAAGCTTCCGCGGACAAAGGCTCACCCAGGAGCAAAGGCTCACCACAGGGACACACGGAAGAGTGGAGACCTACAAGGAGACTTTCCTCGCGGCACAAAACCCGCCGCCGCCACTACAAACCCCGAGCGGCCCCTGCCAATATGGCGGCCGCGCGTGCGCAGAGTCCCCCGGAGACACGGAAGTCCCGGCAGTGGGGCCGGCGCAGGCGCCGGCGCCGGCGGCGGCGGGGTCCCTGTGCCGGGATGCCCGGCCGTGCAGGGCGCAGCGGTCCCGGCAGGAGGTCGGGGGCGATCCTGGCCGAGGTGGAAGTGTGGTCGTCGCGAATATCCCTCTCTGAGCTCGGCGCCCTGTTTGCAACGTCACTGTGGCTTCCGGTTCCACGCGGTCCGCCGCAGGCCTGGGACCTGCGCCGAACGGCGCCGGGAGCCTCTGGGGGCGCCCCTCCCCGGGCAGCCGCGCAGCCTCGGGGTGGAGAGGTCACGGGGCGCGGTGGGGGCCTCTGCTCGGGGCGGGGGGCGGGGGGCGCACGGGGCGGCCCCCGTCCTGCAGGCTTCCTTGGTCTCTGCGACTCATGCTGGTTCCCTAACAGCGTGTTGGGAAGATACCTGACTGTTTTGCTTTAAAGGTCACAATAGCAATTGTGCGGATATATTAATTGCTTAACTATTCCTGCCCTGTTCTCAAATGGTGCCAAGCTCGTAAGACTTGACCCTGCGTCCTACCTCCCGGTCTCCCTTCCTGAATCTGTCTTCTCTTACTGCTGGACACAGAGGAAGTTCTGATAGGGTTCACACCTTCAGGTGAACTTTACCTTGGTCTCCTCCTCCTTTTTCCTCATCGAAAAGGATCCCCTCGACCACCCTAGTTAAGACAATACCTACCATCAACATGCACAGCATTTATCTTTACTGACATTGTCCTGTTCGTGTGTTCATTATCCATCTCTCCTCTAACATCTTTTCCCCAGCCAGCTTCAGTCACTCTGTAAACCACTACTTCATGTTTTAAGTTTCTTAGGGTTACAGGGTTGACCAGACCTGGGTTAACATGTAGTCATGTACTCATAGTCTCCTCGAAGAAGAGTCCCGGAGGGAAGCGATTTTTGTCCTCTTCATGTTGGGTGAAACATTTTTACTGGGGGATCTGGACTTTGAAGAGGAGGCAGCCTGGGAATGAGTTGTGTTTTGAGGCCTTTCCTGTCATTTCTGCTTCCTGGGCACACAAGGACAGGAGCCAAAATGGCAAAAGGCTCCACCCAGACAGGTGGTGTTCTGAAGACATCCTCAGGTGGATGTTAACTGTAACTCAGAACCACGGAGGATCCCTGCCACCTCAGTTCATTCTGCAGAATTAAGCAACTGTTAGCTAAGAGTTTTAAGTGAGAAGCAGAATCTCAGGTCAACAGAAGACGGATCGGTTGAGATAAAAAGGCAGAAGAAAGAATGAGTTTGACAAGTTTGGGATTGAGCAGTTCAGTCTGGCCAGAATGAAGGAGACAAAAAAGGAAGTAAAGCCGGAAAGGCATCTGACGTCAACTTGTAAGAGGCCTTCAATACCAGAATTTTTTTTTTTTTTCCTGTCGGTAAGAGGGAGGATCCAAGTGATGTTTTAGGATGATGAGGCCTCATTCTCCCAGCCCACGTGTTCCTCTTCAGTGTGGTGTGGATGCTTCCCATTCAGAGGCCCTGTGTCTCCTTGCCTTGAATCTGCGTGGGCCTGTGACTGACAGCGGTCGGTCATAAAAGATGATATATTTCTGCCTTGTCCTCTTGGGATGGTCATTCTTAGAATGTGGAGAGGTATTCTGCCACAGCTGAGACGAGGTCCCAGCATCACCTGCCAGATACGTGAGTGAAGATTGTTCCAGAAAGTTTTAGTCCCCGTTGAATTTCCCCCAACCATCACATCTCCCTTAGTGCTCAAATCTTCCCAACTGAGGCCCAAGCATTTGTGGAGCAGAGACCAGCCATCCCAGCACCTGAATTTATGCCTGCATAATCCAGGAGATAATAAAATGGTTGAGATTTAAGCCACTCCGTTTTTGGTTAAATTGTCACACAGCACTATATGTAGCTAGAGTTGTTATCTCTAGGAGGGTGGCTGTAGGTTGGAGAGTTTAAGGATAAGAATAGCAGAAAGTAGGGTTCTTTTGCAGTATGAAAGGATAAGAGCCTGGATAGAAAAAGACCCTTGCAAGAGCACAATCTTTGCTGTGCATGTGGTATTGATCCCCAAATCTAGAAATGGGTTTTCTCCTCATTGGTTGAAAGGACCATAGACTGGCACTTGTAGAAATGCATTCATTCCAGCAGTTTAAATAGGGTGTGCTCTGAGAGTGAAATCCAAGATTCCGTTCTTTTTTCTGGTCCCCAATTTCCTGAATGTCAAGCTTGATTAAAAAAACAAAAAAGGGAGCTTCAGGCTGGCTCAGTCAGTTTGATCTCAGGGTCTTAAGCTCGGGCCTCACTTTGGGGGTAGAGATTACTTTAAAAGATAAATAATTAAGACAAAATCTTAAAAAAAATACAATGCCTTAAACTTGGGAAGCATAAGTGCTTTCATGTAAGCGATCTCTTTTGATCCCAACACAGTCGTGTTCACGTGCACACACCTGCATGGTGGGTAGGAAAAGGAGAGGGTTGGGACCCTGGCCCTGGCTCTCTCTGAGCAAATCCCTCATCTGAAAATGGGGATTAGGGGTCCCTGGGTGGCTCAGGTCATGATCTCACAATTCATGAGTTTGAGCCCTGTGTCAGGCTCTGTGCTGACAGCTAGGAGCCTGGAGCCTGCTTCAGATTCTGTGTCTTCCCTCTGTCTCTGCCCCTCTCCCACTCACACTTTGTCTCTCTCTCTCAAATATAAACATTTTTTAAAAAAATTTTTAATGGGGATTAATCATAGCACGACTTCTGTCATGGGTTTGTTATGAGTTTTTATTATAAAATGAGATAATGCATGTAAAATAATGTGATATAATAAGAAATACAGGATTAGTCTCCATCCAGGTTCTGGCACAAAGATTCTGGAACCCCTGTAGTCTCCGGAATAGTAAGGGATAAACCCCTATCAGCTACATCTGAATTTATACTAACGGTGCAACTCCAGAGACAGGGAGGCAGCGGCTATTCATACAGACAGAAAGGGGGTTTGCATGGCCAGGGTTGTAGACTTGAGTCGTCTTAGAGAACGGATAGTTAAACCCACAAGAATGAGTAAACAGCCACTAAACAGCCACTTAATAAGTCATACTGTGGGAGACGTGCAGAGAAATCAGTGAAGGAAACAGTGGTTTAATTAACATCAAGTATACAGTGAGCCAGTGTTCACCAACGTCATATATTCATATGTAAAGAGCCGTAAATGAGAGAGATTTTTGAAATATCTGCTTAGAGACTTTCTTAGTATCAATCAAAAACTAACCATTATATTTAGGTGCCTCAGGAGTCATGGCCTTGCCTGGACGTCTTTACTTGCCTCCTTGCAGGTCCAGTATCTTCCAGCATCGATCTCAAGAGTTCCAGTTTCAATTGTCCTCTCAAATGCAGACTTTTTCTTCGGAACACCATTTGTGTTTCCTCCAAGGCATCTTAGTTCTGCTTTATCTTCTCCAACCTTTCTTTTAGCATACATTAATTTGTAAATATTTTTTGAAACCATGGGGAAAGCACTATATCAGGTGTAAAAGAAAAAAAAAGGGATGAGAGACAAAAAAATCATTTTACGTAGTCTCTGCCCTCAGATAGCTCTGAGGCCACATGCTACACAGCCATCATCCGTGATACCATGATGTGCCATGAAAAAGACAGTACAGTGGGTTCTAGAGAAACGGAGCAATGGGAGAAGGCTTCGCAGAATCAGTGATATGTTAGTTAGGTCTCTGTGCTACACTCAGTAATTTAATATATGTGAATATGTCTATACATACATGTTCCTTTCAGAGCTTAAAACAGTCGTTGATCTTGGGGCTAGAATACGTACACCTTGAGAAATTATCTGATTCAAAACATCACTCTGCGTGTTTTATACATGAGGCAAGTGAGACCCACAAAAAGACATGCTTGCTCAGGGGGAACCTTCTTAGATTTAACAAGTGGTCATGAGAGTGCTTGGCGGTTTCACGTGCACTGATCAGTTCCATCAATTCATTTTTCACTGTGCAGGGGAATCCTTCGTAGAATTAGATTTGGTCCTCTGGGTTTTTAACCATCCAAGTTAATGTGAAATTTCACCTAGTCACATGGAGATCCCAGAGTCGTAGGACCTGGCAGTTTGAAACCAGATTTCTTCTACAGCTTTCTGGCCCGTGTCGAACATCTGCTGCAAGTGCTTCCACCCGGTTTTGGCAGTGATCATGAGATACTCTTTGTTCTCCGGGTGTAGCTGGCAAGAGTGTGCAGCTATGACGAGTGACTGACAAAAGCGACCGCACACAAGGAGGAACAAGGCACCCCTCTCCACAGGTGTCAGTGGGATTACGCTCTCAAACCCGGCAAGGACATGGCCTCCCACGTGTAGGGGACTCTTGCTCTCAATCATCATGTACATGATGGTGATGGCCACCTCGAACACGTAGTAGCCGTAGCTCATGTCACCAAAGTCTAAAATCCCAGACACTTGATACATGGTGCCTCCGGAGGCTGACTTGCTGGCCTCCACTAAAATGTTATGGTCGTTAAGGTCTCCGTGATTGATACCTGAAAGGAGAAACGTTAAGCCGCATGAAAACACGTATCTAACCCCCAGTTCATTCTCTTCCCACTTCCCCTTTCTCAGGCATGGCCGCTCGAGCAATGTGATGAGCCGTCAGAGGTAGAGCTAAACCCTATTTTCCCTGAAATAAAACAATCTCCTCTGAAAAGGGAAAAAAAAAACAGTTAATTTCAGTAGTTGTACTTGCTTTTGCTTCTGATCAATAAAGGCCAGACGACGGAGGTTATAGTCACTGCAAATACCTGGTTCTGACTGTCAGCAGAGTAAAGGGAGAGGCGGAACTGTGCCAAAACAAACGTTTACAAAGAATACACGTATGTTCATGTTATTATAAGAGGAGTCCAGGGGTGCCTGGCTGGCTCAGTCAGTGGAGCATGCAACTCTCGATCTTGGGGTTGTGAGTTGAAGCCCCACATTGGGCGGAGAGATTACTTTTAAAAATATTGAAGAAGGAGAAGGAGAAGGAGAAGAAGCAGCAGCAGAAGCAGCAGCAGCAGCAGCCAATTAAAAAAAAAGCAGGGGGCGCCTGGGTGGCTCAGTCGATTGAGCATCTGACTTCAGCTCAGGTCATGATCTCACCACTCGTGGGTTCGAGCCCTGCATCGGGCTCTGTGCTGACAGCTCAGAGCCTGCTTCGGATTCTGTGTCTCCCCCTCTCTCTGCCCCTCCCATGCTAATGCTCTGTTTCTCAATAATAAATAAATGTTAAAAAAATTTTTTTTTCCTTAAAAGAAGAAGAAGAAACAGCCGCCGCCGCTGCCAAGAGTCCTAGAATGGGCTAGAGGTGTCTATTTTAACCTAGAATTTCCAAAAAAATTTCTGATGACAGAGGCACCTGGTGATTCAGTTGGTTAAGCATCTGACTCTTGATTTTGGCTCACGTCATGATCTCACAGTTCACATTCCTTCCAGGAATGTGCTGAGTTGCACTTCCCTGCTCCCCCAAATGTTGTGAATGGCCATGTGACTTTTTGGTCACTGACATACGAACAGAAGTGACATCACTTCAGGGCAGAGATTTAAAGGCCAATGTACCACTGTACACTTCCTACATTCTCTTCGCCCATATTATAGCAATAGTCCACTTGGTGAAAGTTCCATCCATCTAAATCCCAAAGTGAGAATAGTAGAAAAGAACTGTAGCCAATCCATGATAGACATGCAGCTCCAGTTAGAACTAAACCTTTGTTTTTGTAGTCCACAATATTTTGGGGGCTATTTGTTACTGCAGCATAACCTTGTGTAGCTGATACACAGTGTGGTATGGGAGCAGACCCAGGCAAATAGAACAGGGGAATAAAATGGAGCCCCAAAACATTTCGTTTATAGCAGAGATGGTACTGCAAAACAAAGAGAGGAAAGATAGCTTTTTTGAGAGAGAAAGGGTGCAAGTGAGCGAGGGGCAGAGAGAGAGAGAGAGAGAGAGAGAGAGAGAGAAGCGGGGCTCACCTGATGTGGGGCTCATGTTTACCCAAAGCGGACTCGAGCTCACCCAAGGTGGGGCTCGTGATCATCCGAAACAGGGCTCTTGATCGCCCAGTGAGGGGCTTGAGCTCACGAACCATGACATCATGACCTGAGCAGAAGTCAGATACTTAACCAACTGAACTGCCCAGCTGCCCCAGAAAGATGGCTTTTTAATAAATGTTGGTGAAAAAATTATCAGCCACGAGAAAATTCACACCATATTTAAATTCCCGATGATTTATAGACCTATTATGAAAGGCAAAAACTATGACATTTTAGTAAGATCATATAGGAGAATATCTTCATGACTGGCAAGAGGGTAGAGAAAAGTTTCTACACAAGACACAAAACACTAACCATAGAGTAAAAGAGTGATATATTTGAAACCAATAAATTAAGGATTGTCCATCAAAACACAACATGAAGAAAGCGAAAAGGCAAGCCACGGAATGGGAAGAAATGTTTGTAACACATATAACCATCGAAGGATTTGTATCCAGAAATCAATGAGAAAAAAATCCCAGTAGAAAAACTGGCAAATGACTTGAATAGGCACTTCACAAAAGGGTTTATCCAAATGGCCAATAAGTTGGGAAATGTATAGTAAAACGGCAATAAGAAATCATTACAGGGTGCCCGGTGGCTTAGTGGGTAGAGCCTGCAACTCTTGATCTTAGGTCGTGACTCCAAGCCCCACACTGGGCATGGAACCTACTTTAAAAAAAAGGAAAAGAAGAGAATAAAAGAAATTATTACCTTCATATCAGATGGGCGAAAATTAAAACATCTGATGATACCAATGGTGTAGAGCCATGAAAACTTTCATCCTCTGCTGGCAGTAGCATAAAGTCGGCATACAACCACTTTGGAAAACTGTTTGACATTATCTCATAAAGCTAGGTATAGACATGTCCTATGACCCAACAGTCCTAGCCCAGGACTCGTGACATCACACACCCAGTAATCCAGATGAGAAATGAGGGTAGGTTGGACCAAGTGGTAGTAGTAAAGGTGGGGAAAAGTAGTTAAAAGTGGGGCACATTTGATGTTAGAACTGGTAGAATTTGATTGGATGTGAAGCATGAGAGAAAGAACAAAGTCAAGGCTGCCAAGTCCTACGTTTGCGGTCAGATCAACGAGTGAATGGTGGATACATTTTAATGAGATAAAGATGAGTTGGGGGGCAGATTCGAGGGGGAAAATCAACTCTATTTTTATGCTACCACCTTGCATTGTGTGTTTGATTTTTTTTGTAAGTAGGCCCCACAACCAGCATGGAGCCCTGACATGGAGCTTGAACTCACGACCCTGAGATCAAGACCTGTGCTGAGATCAAGAGTCAGATGCTTAACCTACAGAGTCACCCAGGCGCCCCACCCCCTTGCATTATGTTTACATAAAGTAAATGCTATGGACTGAAATGTGACTCCCCCCCGCGCCCCAACATTTCACATGTTGAAGCCCTACCCCCCTGTGTGGCGGTATCTGGAGACGGGGTCTTCGGGAGATGATGGGGCTTAGATGAGGTCATGAGGGCGGGACCCTCATGATGGGATTTGTGCCCTGATAAGAAGAGACACCACAGAGCGTGTCTGCTCTGTCTCCACCATGTGAGGACACAGAGAGAAGGTGGCTGTGAGCCAGGAAAGAAACTGGCCACGACGGCACCTTGATCTCAGATTTCCAGCCTCCAGGATGGTGAGAAATAAAAATCTGTTGTCCAAGTCCCCCAGTACTTTGTTAACACAGCCTGAGCTGAGGCTACAAGGGACACACACTGCCTCAGTTAGGCTTGCTAGACATGCCCCTTGTCCTTTGACCGAGGCTTCATGCTCAGTCAAGAGGCTGGCTGCACGCTAGAGAACCCGTTATCCATGCGCATGAGGAGGGATGGGCTAGCGTGCTCACCTGAGCTCCACGATGTAGACAATGAGAGCCAGCCTCAAATTCCCTTAACAAGAGAATAGGCCAGACCAAAAAATTACTGTACGTTTGGGGAGACCGGGTGGCTCAGTTGGTGTGGCGTCTCGATTTTGGCTCACGTCATGATCTCACGGTTCATGAACTCGAGCCCCGCAACAGGCTCTGTGCTGACAGCGTCACACCTTTCTCCCTCTCTCTCTCTGCCCCTCCCCTGCTCACACCCTCTCTCAAAAATAAATAAACTTAAAAAAACATTCCAGTGCAGTTGAAATAAATGGTGGTACGTACATACTCTGGAATACGAGTCAGCAGTTAACAACGAGGAACTAAATGAACTGGAACTACATGTATCAAACGGATCGACCCGGAGACAACGCTGAGTGAGAAGAGCAGGCGCCAGAAAGGGAGCACCACCTGAAACCATCCGAAGTTTGAAAACACGCAAAACATGACTGCACATAATTTATGAACACACGCATGTGTGGTAACAGTATTAGATGTATGCAGACTTAGTAAGGAGGGGAGAGGTGTGATCACATGAACTTCAGAGAGGATTTCAACTGGGGCAATTTTACAGAGAGTAACTACTATTCTTTAAAAAGCAACAAGAGCAAACGTGAAAAAAATTTAAGATTTGGTAAAGCTAGGTTGTATCTCCACACTTCTCTGATGGCTTGAAACTGGACAATTTAAATAGCAAGAAAAGGGGCACCTAGGTGGCTCAGTCCGTTATGCTTCCGACTTTGGCTCACGTCATGATCTCACAGTTTGTGAGTTCCAGCCCCATGTCACGCTCTCTGCTGTCAGCATAGAGCCTGCTTCGGATCCTCTGTCTCCCTCTCTCTCTCTCTCTCTCAAAAATAAATAAACTTTAGGGCACCTGGTGGCTCAGTCTGTTAAGCATCTACCTTCAGCTCAGGTCATGATCTCACAGTTTGTGAGTTTGAGCCCTGAGTCAGGCTCTGTGCTGACAGCTTGGAGCCTGGCGCCTGCTTCGGATCCTGTGTCTTCCCCTCTCTCTGCCCCTCCCCTGCTCATGCTCTATCTCTCTCTCTCTCAAAAATGAATAAACGTTAAAAAAAATTTTTTTAAGAATAAACTTTAAAAATAAATAAATAATGTAAATAGCAAAAAAATCCCACTTATTTGATCAGAGGAATACTCACATTCTCGAAAATGACTTAATTTGGTCAGGACTTCCTCCTTGAAGAGCTGAATGACCTGTGCGACGATCTCTCGGTTTCGGCTCTGGCCCAAGGCATATAGATACTTCTCCAGAAGAGGAAGATTTTTCAGATTCCAAATGAAGTTTTCTCGGTGAAGGCAACTTAACTTTGGGTGATGGAATTTCTAAATCAAAGGCAAGAAACTCTTTAGAATCTGGACAGTCAGAGCGACCGCTACCTGGAGTCCCCGAGGCCCTCCCAGTGCAGGTCCCAGCAGTGCACGGGAGCGGCGCCCACTCACCGACTTGCTCCATTTAATCGCCCCACAAAACACTGACTGCACGTTTGCACAGGATCTCGTAGCTCTGAGGACACACGCCCATCTCACTTGGTGCCCGTGATGGTGTGTCAGGGATGAGCCATGGCCTATGGCAGGGACTGGAGGCGGTTACAGAGAGCTCTGTTCTCCCTATGTGGCCTGCCGGCCCCCATCACCTCTCTGACTTCACCTTCTGCTGCTTTTGCTGACTGGCCTCCCTGGCCTCCCTGCAGTTCGAGAACACGCCAAGCTCACCTCCACTTCGCGGACTCTGTATCTGCTGTTTCCTCCTTGTGGGATGCTCTTGCCCAGACCTCCGTTCATCCAGGGCCTTCGTCTCTACCAGCTCCTTATTCAAAAACCCCCTTCTTTGGAGGGCGTCCTGATGCTCCATCTAAACTTTCAGCCCTCTCTCCGACACTTCATATCCCTCTTCTCTGCTTGTTTTTTCCTCTTAAGCGCATGGCACGTATTGCTAACATCCCCCATACTCCACCCTCACGCCTTCCTGTCTGTCCTCCCTAGAAGGTAAGCTCCACAGAGGGCAGGAGCTTTGTGTTCCCCACACCTGAAACAGTGCCTGGGACACAAAAGACTCTGCTTAAGCAATATTTGCTGAGTAAATGAACGTTCATACAATAGAAAACTCTAGACTTGCAAGGGCCTTTAGATTTGGACTACTCTAACAGAGGTTTGAAATGGCTTTGACCATCATTGCACAAAAGAGGAAACTGAGGTTTGGAGCAGGATAATAAGTTGACTTGCCAGCAGGGGGCTGAGGGAGGGCTGACCTGTCCCAGAGCGAGCACCTGCCTTGGGGGTCACCGGCGGAGTAGGGTGTCTCCTGTGAGAAATACACTTTATATGACAACCCAGGATCCAGGCAACACACAGGAAAAACAAAGTCCGTAAATAATATGTAGACTATTACATGTGATGCATTCCGGTGTTCTGTTTTGTATTCTATTTCTTTAAAATGTCCCTTTAAGTTCATTCTAACATCCATTCTCGAGACCTGGAATTCCAAATCCTTCCCCCGATGGTCCTGCTTTCACTACCACGTCCTTGCTAAGCAGCCTCGGTTTGAATACCTCGCACAGGAGGTACTTTTTACCCTTGAGTGGCTCTGCCCTCTTCCTTCTGTTGAGCTATAAACTGTCTCAGCAACTGTGTCCCTGCCACGGGTTCTCGCTGTGACGTCCGGGGCCGTGTGGACCACGGTCGGTGCTTCTCCCACGTGACCGTCTTCCATGTACTCCAGGACAGGGCCCCTGCCCCTCAGAGGCTTCTCTTCTGCAGAGTCAACCTTTCTAGTTCCTTCCGTTAGTCCTCACATGACAGGGTTTCG
Source organism: Cryptoprocta ferox (assembly GCA_028646485.1). Taxonomy (NCBI): domain Eukaryota; kingdom Metazoa; phylum Chordata; class Mammalia; order Carnivora; family Eupleridae; genus Cryptoprocta; species Cryptoprocta ferox. Next base: position 137,355,423 of record CM053560.1, on the reverse strand, counting down.
AATTCCTGACCACTGGTGTGTTAAGTGCCACGGCGGATCACAAAAATACTCTGCATAGTAAGCGCTAAAACACTGTTAGAAGCTGTGCCTCCTGGGGGGTAGGACTGGAACTAAGAATGGAGATGATAGGGAAGAGAAAAAAATGTTCATTTTATGCCTTTCAGTACAGTGTGAAATTTCAATCATACGTATTTCTTACTTTCATTTTTTAAAGTTTATTTATTTTGAGAGAGAGAGTGAGAGCGAGCAAGAGTGCAAGCGGAGGAGGGGCAGAGAGAGAGGGAAGAAAGAGAATCCCAAGCAGGTTCTGCGCCATCAGCTCAGAGCCTGACGTGGGGCTCGAATTCATAAACCGTGAGATCATGACCTGAGGCCGAAACCAAGAGTTGGATGCCCAACCGACTGAGCCTCCCAGGTTCCCCTCCTACTTTGATTTTTAAAGAAAGTAAAATATAACAAGACTCTTGCCGGGCTTCCAAAGGAGCAACGGTCCACTCTGGAAAGCTCTGAGTCGGCTCCTAACACGGCGGTGCTGTTAGCCATGCAGCCCACAGGAGACCCTCTCATTCCGGCAGGAGACGCCGGGGACCACCCGGAATCCAGGCCGGGAGTCAGATGTGGCTGGGTTTCCACGGGCTCCACCACTTACTATCTCGGATCTGTTTCCTTAACAGTGAAATCAGAGTATCTACACCAGCTTCCCAGTCGTCTCTGATAAACTAAGGCATGAAACAAATCAAGACCTCATACATAATAGGTGCTCAGTAAAGGTTTGTTGAATGTGAACGTTGCAGCCCATGTGCCTGACCTCTCTGGCCTTTCTCTCCGGGCTCCCCGGTGCGCCACGCCAGACTCCGAAGGGTTTCATCACTACTACGTTAAATGTAAACATCCCAACTGAAGGGCACAGACGGTTAGACTGCATAAAATAGCAAGACCCATGTACACACTGCCTACAAGAAGCACTTGTGATATAGAGACTGTGACATAAAGCAGCCAAGAATTTTTTCCACTCATTCCCAGGAGATTGTAAATATCAAGTCTCTGGGACAGAGGGCATAAAAATCCCTTAAATCTTATTGTTGGGGTGTTCCCAACCCCGTCCCATCTCTTAGCTCCTGCTAAGACTCCACCTTACTCTTCTCTCTAAAACACCAGCCAGACGGAAAGAAACTGTGGGCAGAAGCAAGGAGTGATGGGGCAGACTGACCACAGTAGCCACAAGAGGGGCACAATGTGAGGTCAAGGGAGCTGCTCTGCTTTCCTCTGTGGCAAGAAGCCTTTGCCTGCACAGATCTCAGCACCCAGCAGCCCCCATCTCGGATATTTTCCCCTCTTCATCCCTCCTGTCCTTTGCTCTAGGCTACAAAGGCCACCTCGTGATTGATGTCAGGGGAGACACTGCCTACTTGTGCGTGGGGCTATGTCCCAGCAGACACAGGTTAGAACCCATGTCTTGCTCAGCTCCTCCCTCTCCCACAGGTTTCACATTAAACCAACCACCAACTTTGGTTGGCTCTGTCTCCAAAATATATCTTGAACCTTTCCTTGGTTCAAGCCCTCAATCACCTCAATCAGCTTTTATCTGATTATTCATTAGCTTCCTAGATGCATTCCCTGCCTCCATTCTGGCTTTCTGCCAATCTATCCACCACATTCGTCCACAGAGTGCTATAAATTAGAAATCTTTGCCTGTTTAAAAACCCTCCCAAATCCCTAAACTCCTTAGTATCATACAACATAATGTATTTTATAATCTGACCACCAGACGTTTCCAACTTTATCTTCTGTCTCCCTCAGGTTTAACCCCTGTATTCCAACCATAATGAATTATCAGAAGTTCTGGAACATGATCCTTGTATCGGCATGGCTGTTCGCATGCTCTTTCCTCTAGCTAGAAAGCCTTCCCTCCTTTTTCTCTGACTGATGGATTCCTAACTTTAAAGAACCAGCTCATAAGTTGTTGTTGTTGTTTTTTAATCCAGCCCTCCTTGAATACCTGCTATGTGTTTGACACTGTTAGACAGCAAGGATAAAAGATGATTAAGGCATAAACCAGGGGCGCCTGGGTGGCTCAGTTGGTTAAGCATCCGACTTTGGCTCAGGTCATGATCCCGCGGTTCGTGGGGTCAAGTCCTGCATCGGGCTCTGTGCTGACAGCTCAGAGACTGAAGCCTCCTTCTGATTCTGTGTCTCCCTCTCTTTCTGCCTCTTTCTCTCTCTCTCTCAAAAATAAATAAACATTAAAAATTTTTTAAAAAACAAATAAGGCATAAACCAATCTCTTAAGAAGCTCACTGCTTCTGGGGCCATCTGGGTGGCTCAGTCAGTTGAGCATGTGACTTGATTTCAGTTCAGGTCATGATCCCAGGGTCATGGGATAGACCCCTGCATTAGGCTGCGTACTGAGCATGGAGCCTGCTTGGGATTCTCTCTCTCTCTCTCTCTCTCTCTCTCTCTCTCTCTGTCTCTGCCCCTCCTCCTGCTCACATGTACTGTCTCTCTCAAACAGTAATAGTAAAAAAAGAAGCTCACTGCTTCTTATATACCATATGTAACAGTAAGTGCAAATATGCAGTAATTATGATACCATATGTGGTAGACTGTTATTCTGATGTCCCCCTATGAATCATGCTTTCTTTATTCACACCCTTATGTAGCTTCTCCCAGCTGACTTTGGGATTACACATCACTTGCTTTGGCCAATGGGACATTAGACAGCATGATTCAAACAGAGACTCAATAACTGTCTGTGAACTGGGACTTGTCCCCTCGGAGCTCTCTCTCTTGGAAACCAGCAGCCACGTTGTAAGGACATTCTGCCATCCTGAAGGATGAGACACCACAACACAAGCAGAGGCCACATGGGGGACTGAGTTTCCACCTGAGTGCAGCTGCACGAGTGACCCCAATCGATACCATGTAGAGCAGGAGGTCCACTCAGTCAACCCAAAGAAACACGAGAAATAAGTCATTGTTTCAAGCCAGTAAGTTTTGGGATGATTTGTTACACAGCACTTGCTGACTGGAACATAGCCCAGTAAGTACAGTGATAGAAGGGTGTCCAAGTTCAGAAGTAGCAAAAGAAGGAAGTGGTCATTTATACACAGCACGGGAAGAGAAGAGGTCAGCGGAGATTTCACAGACCTGGGCAGAAAGAAGCCTTACTGTCATAACATGCATGCATCTAAGACCCTATTTCCTTCATCACACATCTTAGGAGGCACCACACGTAAAAAGGGAGTCTCACCCTGGGTTTTATCCTTTAAGTAAAATAAATCAAAACTAGGGGCACCTGGGTGGCTCAGTTGGTTGAGCGTCTGACTTTGGCTCAGGTCATGATCTCACGGTTCATGAATTGAAGCCCTGTGTCAGGCCCTGTGCTGACAGCTAGGCACCTGGAGCCTGCTTCAAATTCTGTGTCTCCCTCTCTCTCTCTCTGTCCTTCCCTCGCTTGTGCTCTCTCTCTCTCTCAAAAAAATCAAAACTAAACAAATAAAAAATTCTTACACATAAGATAAAACCCCAAATCTTACCTCCAGTGTCTTATCCAACTTGCCAGCTAGCATTCCAATTTCGTACAGTAGCTGGGGGCTGGTGGGAATCCCAGCTATAGGGCTTCCTGGGAGGTAAGTCAGCAGCCTCACCAAGTAGCTTGAGATTTCCGAGCCAGTATCTAGATGGATGGAAGGTTATATCCTGTCAGCTATTCTCAAGAAAATGGGCTTGCTCCCTTTGTAATTATTATCGCAGAGAATAATAGAAATCACAGAAGAAGGGAAATGCATGTGCTAACCTAAAACCAGTCAGCAGGATTTTATGAAGCAGGACTGAGCAGATCGGAGGGGGCAGAACAGACAAAGCTCACAGCCCCGGCACCAGCCATTCACATATCAGAGCGCTGTAGCCCCGGCCTTAGCACTAAGCATGAATTGCCTGGTCTGGCGAATGGGTGCCTAAAACACTTTTTCATAAGTTTATAATTGAGGAAAGTGTGATACAGAGAAATGACAGTTTCAGAGGCTTTTTCAGGGGCCAACTGGGGAAAGCCTGTGTGTCAGAGCCTGGACTGGGCCTCTCTTGTTTGGAGCCATGCAGATTACGACCGAAGTGGTGATCAGTTAAGAGGGAAACAGTGTTCAAGATTTCCAACCTCAAACAAATTCCAAGGCTGAACTGATTTCAGGCTGCTGCTTGGAGAACTCTATACAGGTTCAGCTTAGAATTTTAGCAATTAGAGGGGAAAGGGCCAGACTCTCATGGATGAGGACTCCAGTCTTAGGAATATCAAGCGGCAGGTCCCAGGTCACATACAGAGAAATGACAGAGCTGGGGTCTAAAATCCCTGATATCTAGTTCTGTGTTCTTTCTTCTACACCACAGCACCAAAATACACAGCTGGTCTGATGAATAAAAATGTTTAATTATTTAACTGTTAAAAAAAAAAAAGTTCCCCTAACTCCACGTGTCCTTAGTGCCTCATTCATCAAGTCCTTTCTTTTTTTTTTTTTAATTTTTTCTTATGTTTTTATTTATTATTGAGACAGAGAGAAACAGAGCATGAGTAGGGGAGGGGCAGAGAGAGAGGGAGACACAAAATCCGAAGCAGGCTCCAGGCTCTGAGCTGTCAGCGTAGAGCCTGATGCAGGGCTTGAACTCACAAACTGTGAGATTATGACCTGAGCTAAAGTCAGCCACCCAACCGACTGAGCCACCCAGGCACCCCCCCATCAAGTCCTTTCTAAGAGGAAGAGTTACACCAGTTCCCAGCTCTAACCACTTCTGAATCAGAGCCCCTGATCTGTACTTTGGTGATGCCATGGCTTCCCCCAGCCGCTGAACAAATAACCACGTCCACACTTGGAGGTACAAACGTGTTCTTGATATTCCTACCTGTAGCCAAAACGGAGTAATGTACATGCACAGGCAATGATCAGTGAGGTGGTGGTTTCTTACCTATGGACACGAGAAATGTTAGGTTGTCTCCTTTAGTGCGACACACAGAGGCTGTGGGGAACCCAGCAGCTCTCAGAAACATGATGATGTGACTCTGAACTTCAATCAGCTCTGGAGTTTTGCTTGACTCAGTATTGCTTATTTTGAGGACATATTCAGTTGGGCCATCTGTAGTGTCTTTGGTTCTTGAAATGCATACATGAAAGTTTTGGTCATCATAGCTAGGAAGCGGCTGGATCGTGGAAACTTTTAACCCAAATACTGATTCCACTAATCCAGAGGCTTGGGTTTCACTGAAAGCAGGCTTGGTGACAACCTGTGACCGCAGATCACCTTCTCGTGACATTGTGTCTAGAGAAAACAAACTGGAAAGAGACATATAATGAATATATTTAGTGATGTGATGTTTCTTAAGACAGACCAATAATGTTGCTCAATATTGATTCTATAGCTCTTAGTATTTAAAAAAAATTTTTTTTAATGTTTATTTATTTTTGAGAGACAGAGACAGAGCACTAGCAGGGGAGGGGCAGAGAGAGAGGGAGACACAGAATCTGAAGCAGGATCCAGGCTCTGAGTTGTCAGCACAGAGCCCGATGCGGGGCTCGGACCCACGGACTGTGAGATCATGACCTGAGACGAGGTTGGACTCTTAACCAACTGAGCCACCCAGGCGCCCCAATATAGTTCTTATTATTAATTTTCACTCATAAAGTTAGAAAAACCACATCAGTAAATGAGATAAAGAAGTGGGTGTTTTGGCAGGTGAAGAAATATCCTTGTACCATAAATTACTTTTAAACTCACCCTAGCAAACAGAAGGTATGTTTCCAGGCACAGAGTACGGACGAGGAAAGCTCCCGGTATCACCTCGTCCAATTCCTGCCCTGCTCTCCCATTTTATTTATGGGGAAATTCGGGTCCTGGGAGGTGAGGTGCCTTACCCAAAGTGGCATACGATGTAACAGTAAGGACTCAGCTCTTGACACTCCTAAGCCAGGGTTTTGTCCCTTTGACTATGTTACCATCAGTTTGGGGCTAAAATATAAACTCAGATACAGTGGTCTTACTCTCCTAGCCCCACACTTTTTTGAATTCTAAGGCTCACCCTCTAGCTTATCACGTACACTCCCAGTATACACGTGTGGGCTGCCATGCAGAGCATCATGGGAGGCACAGGGGGAGATGCGCTTACCGGACTCTGAAACCCCAGAAAAGTTAACTCATGGTCACAAATATCCTAACAATAAAAAACTTTAGACCTGTTCAAAACAACAAGTTATAAGGCAGTAAGTAATAAACTGAGGGTGCCAAAGAAACCCTGAATTAAGTACAAACCTGAAGTGTCCAACTTAACACTGAATGACTCCATTTACCTTAACTTGTAAAAAATAAGTTTTCTATGGCCAAGAGGAATAAGGGCTTGAAATAAAAATGTTATGTGGGGCACCAGGCTGGCTCTGTCAGTGGAGCGTGCAACTCTTGATCTCGGGGTTGTAGGTTTGAGCCCCGCATTGGCGGGGGGGGGGTAGAGATCACTTAAAAATAAAATCTAGGGTAGGAGTGCCTCGGTGTTTCAGTCCATTAACCGTCCAACTTCAGCTCAGGTCATGATCTCACAGTCCGTGGGTTTGAGCCTCACATCAGGCTCTGTGCTGAAAGCTCAGACCCTGGCCTGCTTTGGATTTGTGTCTCCCTTTTCTCTCTGCCCCTCTCCTCTTGTACTCTGTCTCAAAAATGAACATTAAAAAATTATTTTTAATTAAAATAATAAAATCTAGGGGCACCTGGGTGGCTAAGTTTGTTGAGCGTCCAATCCTGATTTTGGCTCAGGTCATGATGTCACGTTTCATGAGTTCGAGCCTCACATCAGTGCTGACACTGTGGACCTGGTTGGGATTCTCCCTCTCTCCCTCTCTATCTGCCCCTCCCCGACTCTCACTATCTCTGTCTCTCTCAAAATAAATAAATAAAGCTTTAAAAAAAAATCCTGGGGCACCTGGGTGGCTCAGTCGGTTAAGTATCTGACTTTGGCTCAGGTCATGATATTATAGTTCATGGGTTTGAGCCCTGCGTCAGGCTCTGTGCTGACAGTTCAGAGCCTGGAGCTTGCTTAGGATTCTGTGTCTGCCTGTCTCTCTGCTCTTCTCCCATTCATGCTCTCTCTCTCTCTCTCTCTCTCTCTCTCAAAAATAAATGAACATTTTAAAATTAAAAAAAAAAAAGAAATCCTTTAAAAAATTAAATTTCTAAAAAAAATTATGGGCAGTTATGAAAAATAAAGTTACAGTTGAGTTTCTGAAATGGTGTATGAAATTAATATCTACCAGAACTATGACAGAGGTTCAGAGGAGAGAGAACTGCTACAGCCTGAGGAAGATATTCTTGACAACAGGGCTTTGAACTGAGTTGCTGAGTATGACTTGGGCAGACAGGATGGGGGAGAGTGCTTTCTTCTCCTTGGTGACATGGCCCTCTGCACACACACTCGGCAGCCTCAAAGCATCTAGTGACACAGACACAGCGAGGTGGGGCTTCTGAACATCCTTCAACGGCCAAGTAGTTAAGGTCCTTGTATCCTCACTTCCCTTTTTTTATAAAATAGTTTTATTTCAATCCTCCCTTCATGCTGAATTGTAAGTAATTAATAACATCTTGGGGTAGGTTGCATTTTAGGGCACGATTCTGACTGCTGTTCAAAGGAGGTAGTGTTATATAGAAAAGATCTCATGAACAGTTAGCTCTTATTGCTAGAAATAAGAAGCTGTTGCTTCTGGTAGGGAGGTGGCAGGAGGAAACTTTCTGGAGGAAAATGTCTATAATTTTATTGTGCTTTGGTTAATAGGTGTATACATTTGTCAAAATTTAGCTTAAAACTTAAGTGAGCATAAGATCTGTGAATCTCACCAAATGTAAATTTTACCTTAAAAAAAAAAAAAAGCCTGTGTGAGAGATTTGCTAGGAAAGGGGTTGAAGGGGGGGGGTGTCTTAGAGCTTTCTCAGAGCCCCCAAATCACCTTGTGCCTGTTAGTGTCCAATCACTTCAGATCTGTGACAGCCAAAGCCCAGCCCACCACAGTGAGGACAGCGAGATACAATTCAGGGAGGCACCATGGGCACACAAAGGATGCGACCCCCTTTCTGCCTCAGCCCAACACTGTTGCCTGATGACTCCAGTGATAACAAGAATATTAGTCTAAGATGCCACTCCCCTCCCCGCTCCCGCCTTCCTAGATCCTCTTTCCCAAACGGATTTCTCCCACCTCTCAGCCTGTGCCAGCCCCTCCGCCGCTGCTCGGTTTCCACCACCTGTTACAATTACTGTGCCTTGCCAATCACTTCTCATGTTTGCTTTCTGACCAGAGTATTTGCTTTCAGATTTTGTTCACTAAAAAAAAGTCTGAACGGGTTTCAAAACTTAATCTTTGCACCTGAAACCTCTGAGAACCAATGTATCCTATTACACTGCATTTGAGCTTTAAAACTACATGAAATTTTGACATTCCTTCTGGAGATTTAGAAACTGGTATAGGGTCAATATTCAAAATACTTTAAAGCTTTAAATCCAAGATAAATTGGATTCATAGTTTTGTGACTCCTCAAGTGCTAAGGAAGTCAGAATAATTCTGAATTCGATATGAAATATAAGCCCTTAAAGACAGAAGGAGCTTTAGAGGCCAGTGGTGAAGGCCAATCTCCCTTCCAGTCTAGAAAATGTTCCTGTAACTTCCTTGAAAGGGGCTCCTTAGCCTCTGAAGGGGTGGAAAGCAACGTTGTCAGTTCTCCTCATCAAAAGATGGTACAGCAGGGGCGCCTGGGTGGCTCAGTCGGTTGAGCGTCCGACTTCGGCTCAGGTCATGATCTCACGGTTCGTAGGTTCGAGCCCCGCATCAGGCTCTGTGCTGACAGCTCAGAGCCTGGAGCCTGTCTTCACATTCTGTGTCTCCCTCTCTCTCCGACCCTCCCCTGCTCACCCTCCCCTGCTCACGCGCGCTCTCTCTCTCTCAAAAATAAATAAAAACATTAAAAAAAATTAAAAAAGACAGTACAGCAAAAAGTAGCTGTGCTGCTTACGTGTATTTTACCATAATAATAATAATAATAACAACAATAACAATAATGACAACAGCCGGAGGGAAAAACTGCTCTGCTACCTAGTCTCTGAAAGTTGGGACTACTCACATCTCCACTAAAAAGGACCTGGACTAGATCATTCCAGAGAGCCCCTTACAGCTCCAACATTCGACGCCTTTTTTTGAGCTTAAATTTGCCTTTTTTTCTTTGCATACAAGGACTCAAATTCGGAAACTAATGGCACAAATCAAATCAGCTCCTGAAAGTAAATACAGAGAAAAGAGATGTGTTTGCGGGACACGTCTGTGTTACCCGAATGTCTCCTGTGTGTGGAGGGGACAAGGAAAAGATTTCCAGTCCTGCAGGTAGTTGGTCTACACTTCCTGCCCACAGTGTTGTACTTCTGAGAAAGCAACCACAGGGCTGATGCCAGAATCCCACAACCCTTGTCCCACAGCCAGAGGTCCGGACCTTACTCTCTGCACTCGGAGCGGGGCACCACGGAGGAAAACAAGGGACTTACTCTGCATTTTCCCTCCTCTCCATAGGTTACCCCAGCGCGCCCTGCACACACACCCTCCGATTCCTTCTGCGCTGTCCTTGCGCCAGGTCCCGTGCAGGTCTGCACCCCAGCGCCCAGCCCAGCCCCACAGCGCGCCGCCGGGGGATCCGGGGGTCTTCCCGCTGTGGCAGGGGGCGGGTGGGGGGCGCCGGGGACGCGAAGGGGAACGAGAAGGAGGGGGCTGCCGGCCCGGACCCCGCCCCTTCGCCAGGGGCCCCCGGATCCCCGGTGCACCCGAGGCCGGCGCCTCGGCCCAGACCCCCGCTCTCCCCGGCTGGCTCACCCGCAGCGACCCGCGGTCCAGAGCGGACACCGCTGACCTGCAGCCCGCGGTCCTGAGGCTGCCCCGGCCAGCGGGACCCTGCGAGCCCCGACTTCTGATTGGCCCCTCGCCATCTCCGCTGCCAGTCAGAGCACAGTGCTGGAGGGTGGGCCCGCCACGCCCCGGCCCGCGAGATCCGGCTTCTGATTGGTCCCTCGCGATCCCCCTCCGCCAGTCAGCGCACAGTGCTGGAGGGCGATGCTCGGCCGCGGCCCGCCCCGCCCCGGCCCGCAGGATCCGGCTCTGACTGGCTTTCCGCTGCTCTGTCCCGCCTTCCCTCGGTGGTCACCCCACTCATAATCCGGCTACCTTTCACAGAAATGCACCTCTTGTTTCTGATTGGCTTTTGTAGATTCCGCCCCGCCCCCTGACGGGCAGCCCCTCCTCCCGTTTTCTGCCCCGGAAGAGCACCTCGCGGTTGGGTCAAGGCCGTCCGCGGCTCAGAGCGCAGTTTGCCTCAGGCTTCGGGCTGTCCTGCTTTCTCTACCCTCGGCCTCCGTCCGGCTGCCGCCGGAGTACGTTCCCCGCGCGTCCTGAAGTTACCTCCCTAGTGCCGCGCGCCGACTCCACGTCCGGCTGCTCTCGGGCCGCAGCCCCGACTTGCACTCGCTCCCAGGCCCGCGGGCCGAGCAGCAGATGGAGGGGGCGGGAGGGCGGCCCCCGGCTTCCAGCGGCTGGGCCCAGGTCGGGCCGAAATCCCCTGCAGGAAACCGCCGTGTGCACGCAAAGCGGGGGTCCCGGTGGTCGGGGGCGCCAGGCAGGACTTCTCGGTGGGTCGGAGCTCTGGCCTGCGGCGCGGCCTCGGTGGTTCTATGCCCGCTCTTCCTCCCTGCGGGTACCGCACCCTCCCCGTGCGGGTACAGCATCATACCCCCGCCCCCGCTGTGTGCGGGTACACACACACCCCTGCGGGTAGAGCACCCCACTCCCCCCGCCCCACCACGTGCGGGCACAGCAACTTCCTGTGCAGCTACTAAACCCTCCTCACTCAGGTACAGCACCCCGCCCCCCCACCACGCGTGGGATGAGGGATGGGAATGAAGACTGAACCACGGGAAATGGTGAGAGACGAAGAGTCAGGGCTACTAGCTCCGCGTTGGCCTCCTTTCCACCCAAAGTGTCTTCTTTAGAAACACGCACTTTGTAATTTGCCCTTTCATTTTGATTTTTTTTTTTTTTTTTCAGTAAACTCTACCCTCAACTTGGGGCTTGAACTCACAACCTCAAGATCAAAAGTTGCATGCTCTATGGACTGAGCCAGGTAGGTGCCCTGGCCCTTTCATTTTAAATGAGCATCTTTAATAAATCCTCATACATAAATCTTCTCTGCATTTCCATTTATGTCTTTAAGATAACCCTGCTCAGTCACATCACTGGGTCTAAGAATGAACATTTCTATGGCTTTTCATACATGCTGCCAAATCATGTTTTTCCTCAAAACGCCAATACTGGATATCATAATGTAAAAATCTCCCCCGGTCTAATAAATGTAATGTCACTGTTAGATGAACAATGTTTTTCGTCTCTACCTGGGCATCTGGAACATTTAAGTAGTGTCTCTCAGAGTTGAGTGATCAAAACTTGGAAGGAAACAATGAACAATTTGTAGGCTGAGATTGCAGCCATGACTTTATATCATAAAATGTCCTGTCACGCATGATAGCCCAGTGTATGAAACTTCCTTTACTGTATATTGCAGGTTGTTAAAAATGTTCAGAATTCAGTGACCACACAATCGTCACCACACAAGCACATTTTTGTGGGGATTACATAATACCTCTGCTTTTGCAATACATGCTCTGATTTTGAAGTACACTAAACACAAGCCTAACAGTCTGGTATTCTGAAAAATTATTGTGGGAGGGACCCCTCCCTGAAGAGAAAAAAAGGAGAGACGACTTCAAGGTCACCTGGATGTGCGCCCAGGTGCCCACATCCCCCATGATCTTGTAAACTGAAACAACTCAATTAGACTGCATGTTTTTATGTGTTACAATATATGGGAGACAAAGAAATAAAAAATGCATAAAAAAACTAAGCCATGTGATGTGGGCCGCTCAGTTCTTTGGGTACAAACCCAACTGAGCGGTGCCGGCACAAATAAAAGTTGCTTCCTGGAAAGAAAAGCCTCAGTGTTACGACTCTCTGTGTGAGAATCCTGGAATATTGCCAAACAACTCACATCAAACCAAAACAAATAAGCTGAAACTAAACTAATTTATAATTTAAAACCTAGACTGGTATCAAGTGAAAACTGGCAACAGAAGGCACACTGGTGAGATTCCCTTGTACACTCTAGGACCCAAACCACCAGCAGGTGCCTGTGTGGGATGAGCCTTTGTGATGCAAACTTCACGAAGACTGAATTGAAATCTTCAGAACCTTTAATCATGTACCAATTTTGGTTTATGAACACGAAATTTTAATAAACTTTAATCACTCACTTAAGTTGCTTTTAAGAGTAGTACCAAGGGCAGGTATTTTTCGATCAGTGGGCAGCTGACCAGATTTACAAAACATCTGGTTTTGGCCCTGGCTCCCAGCTCTGGAAAACCTGCTTCATGGAGCACTAATGAACAGCCAGCAGAGGGAGGAGGTGTCACCATTAGCTGACCCTAACATAAAGAGGCTCATGAAAACAGCACCTCCATCCTGCATCAAGAGAAAGCCATTTCTGGGGCACCTGGGTGGCTCAGTCCATTAAGGGTCCAACTTTGGCTCAGGACATGATCTCATGGTTCATGGGTTTGAGCCCTGTGGCGGGCTCTGTGCCAACAGCTCAGAGCCTGGAGCCTGCTTCGGATTGTGTCTCACTCTGCCCCTGCCCCGCTTGCACGCTCTCAAACATTAAAATTAAAAAAAAAAAAAATAGCCATTTTCTCTTGTAATACAGTTTATAGCATGAGACCAATTCAGTTCTAAATGTTCACTTTAACATAAATTACCTCCATAATGAAAGATCTGTAGTATGAAAGTTACGTGCAGAGGTCCGACCACTCCATAAGTATGTATTTAATGTTTACTTGTACCAAAATGCTTTATGAGGCACAAATTAGGGAGAAGCAGAATCCAGTAGGTACAAGTAACATTTCCGCTTGGTATCAAAACTCAGTCAACAGGATGGGGTTGCCTGGCACAGCAGTCTTCATCTCATGAATGTTCAAGGAAAGGGTGCCCAGCTATTTGTAGAAGGGATCCTGCTGTGGCTCAGAGAGCAGGGTTTTCAACTATAAAATGCGAGACCATGAACTTACGTACCTGCTAAACAATCCCCCTGAATCCAGTTCAACTTCACTGATGGCTCCCACGAGGCTCCACCGCACACTGTCACCTTTTCATTCTCCTTGGCCCCACACTAGAAAGGAAGGCTGCACAGAGGGACGAGGACGACTGTCTCACGTTCTGGCAGCCACACTGAGAATGACTAACACTTAGGTAGCATCCTCAAAGAGGAATTCCTGGATGCCATCTTATTTCTTTTTAAGTTATGGTGTTTTAGTTTCAATCACCACAAAACATTTTATAACAGATGTGATAATACAATTTTCTTTATTAAAAATAATTTACAGCATCAATAACATATACACAATTGTCATCAACTGAACTTTGCCTCCAATATATTTTTATACAATACTTAACATTATTGAACTTAAAACTGTTACACTGTTTTGTTGGCTTTAAATAATAGACAATGATTTAGTTACTTGAGATACGTGGTTTCATAGTCATATATTATATGTAAAATTGATAGAAACATCGGCACTATCACACTTCAGGAGAAAAAGCCACTAAGGAAGCCTAAGTCCATCCCTTCCCCTCTTCATTACTCGGAGTCAAACTATGATAGAGTCAACCTCCAGAATCTCAGCACCTTCTCTAACCCTAAAGGCAGAAGACAGGTGTCTTTTAAAACAACCACAGTAAAACACCCAAGTCCTAGCATCGTCGTGTCATCCCATCACCCACCACCGAGAAGGCAAATGCAGCCCACGACACGGTCACTGTATGCCAGCACCTTCAGCCCTGGCTTTGTCTTAGCTACGTGCACCCTGCTTTTAGAGCCAGGAAGTCCGCTGCTCAGGCAAACACTGAGTTGCCAAGGCGACTGGCATCCCTCTCACTCAAGTGTCAGCCTGGAGGCGAAAGAGGTAACAGTGCCCACTGTCGCCTTAGAAACTTCCCGGCTGTGATAATGGCAAGTCTGTGGCTGGATAAGAAATCCCCTCACTTTGCTGCACAGGAGCAACGACACCTGAAGGCAGAAGTATGGCGATGGCAGGTGGCGTCGGTTTTTTAAAGATGAAAACAATGCTGCTGTTGGCAATACCTTTGAAAGTGTACTTTAAATTACAACACCAATTTGCTTCTCTCATGTGCCTATTATACTTCCTTTCCACAATATTGTGCATTTTTTTAAACAGAATTACTCAGAGATAGTCAACAAAGGAGGTAAGTGAAACAATAAAAACCAAGAGATGTCACATCTTCGCCAACAGAGGATGTGGCCAGAGGCAGGACCACGGGGCGCACAGCCAGACTCTCGGCTCTGAGCCTCCTGCCCGCTGCACCCCGGCGAGGGGCCAAGAGCCCGGACGAGGCGGGCTGGGAAGTGCTCAGTTCACGGTGACCACTTGCGTCATCGTGATCTCGTGGCTCGGCTGCTGCCGATGACGTCCAGGCCTCTGCCCACAGCTATGTGATACAGTACGGCTGAGGGATGACAGAGGTGTCCCCACAGTCTGACGTCAGTACTTCTTCGAAGCACGTAACAGGTATTCTAACATTCGACTTGTAAATTCTCCCCAATTCATGTTTTCATGTAAATTAAAAACACACACACCAACAAATACACAGACGTAATAAAATATCGAGAACACAGTATGAAAAGTACCAAAGAAAAACAGTTATAAAAATTTAAATAAAGAAGGGAAATCATTCTGTCAGACTACAGTCCGTGTAATTGCCTTCAGACAATTTGCAGAAGGTTTTGAAAAGATTACGACTGTGCGATTGTGTGCAAAGCTCTCCGCAGTCACAGCCGGCCTGGTGGTTTCGGCACCTTAGTAACACAGCTCCTCGTCCTGCGCGTCTCCCACACGACACGCACCACCTCGGAGCCCCAGCAGCCTCGCTGGGTCAGAGGAAGATCTCCGTGTGAAAAAAAAACCTCAATTAAACTTTCCCCTGCTAAGTTTAGTTTTTTAATTTAAAAAAAGGCATAGGACTTTCTGGAATTAATTATCCAACCTTTTTCTTAAAAGTGGCCAAATGTCTTGGCCACAGAACATTTGCTGTGGTGACAGACACGTACAGAGTGAAAACAGGATATTCAGACAGCAACAACGTAAGTATTTTATCCTGATAGTCAGCTTTGGTTAAAACAAAAACATAATTAATAGAATCATGCATCCCAGATAAAATAAGGATTCAAAAAGACACAAAAATCAATTTAAATAATTGAGAAATAACCAACATTTAAAATGCGCTTAAGAATTGAGGAACCATATAATTTAGGGTGGATGATTTAAAAGTCTAGAGGAAATAATTTCAGCATTTAATGATGAAGTAAAGTTCTCGTTAACAACTACAAGACTGTGGAATTTTGGTTAATGATACCTAAAATAATAGGTTATAGAAGTTAACAGTGTCCCATAAAGTGAGTAAAATAATCTAATCCAATTAACGTAACACCATCTGAGGCTGGCGAGCGGGGCACAGGAGCAAACTACTGCACGGCACGTGATCCGTATTTTCACCGTTAACACACAATGCCACACAACCAGCTCCGGCTTCGGGTCTAGAGGAAACCCTGGCGACACCGGACAGGGCGATCTGGTCTGGGGCAGGTTCCGTCCCTTGCAGTTTGACTGAGACTAGGATAACCCTTGCTTATATCACACACATGAATGCCAACTATGTCAAGCTCAATTCTGAAAAGGAATTAATGTATCTGAAAAGGAATTAATGTATCTGAAAGTCCATTTATGATCAGATTCCAACTTCCACAATTTTAGAGTCTAATCTGGCTTCTTACATTTCAACCTGCTGGTCTTAAACCAACAAACAGTAGTATACAGTTTTGTAGGTGCAAAACTAAACAATTTCAGGAAGGTTATTCGTGTAAGAATCTTCAACACAAATTGAAATTCTGCCTTTATTTACAAAATGGTCTGATAAAATACCCCCGTACGTACAGCCTCTCCCGCAGCACGCCTCACACATTGATTTTAGCAATGTTAATAGCACCATTCGTATATTATTTAAAATCAGAAAGATTTCATTTCAGTCACTATGTCGATTCATAATCATTTACACCCACGGTGAGATCAGGGAGCGCACGGGACCGTCTGCGGCTCCACGGCCAGGATTCCTGGATCCAGCACAAAAGGCTTTTTATTTGCAGTTACCAGGTAGGAAAGTATCTGTGTTGAGTAGATACTATGAGAATTTTCGTGCCACAAAGTTTAATAATCCTCCATGTTTGTATAATGTTACTTCCACATCATTTTCAAACGAAGCAATCACGCCGAATACTTTTCCAGTGCTTGTCTTTAAACAAACAGAAACAGCTCACATGAGCGGTGAAACCTTCCAAGTGTCCCTCAGACCAGCTGTCCTCACATTCAGTGACTATACCTGCCACAGACTCTGTCTGAAAAACCTTCCCCTGCATGAAAAAGACCTGACATACTAGCCATGGGCTTCAGAGCTAAGTAGAAAATCAGGTAATTTTATCCCTATTTCTAAATGACAAGTACCGTATCATCCAGAACACCCAAATAATGTAGACTTTGACTTATTAATTAGGGAAATTATACCCACTATTCATGTACTTTTTTTAAAAAAAAATGTTAATGTTTATTTTTGAGAGAGAGAGAGAGAGAGAGAGAGAGAGAGAGAGAAAGAGAGAGAGAGAGAAAGAGAGAGAGAGAGAGCGCGCGTGAGCAGGGGAGGGGCAGAGAGAGAGGGAGACACAGAATCAGAAGCAGGCTCCAGGCTGTGAACTGTCAGCACAGAGCCTGACACAGGACTCATGAACTCATGAACCTCGAGATTGTGACCTGAGCGGATGCTTAACCAACTGAGCCACCCAGGCGCCCCATTCGTGAACATTTTATATTAAATATTCATTGGATGTTACATCTGCCAACTCTTCCTTTTTTTCTTAGTTGTAAGGTCTCTGTTTTTCTAACCCTGAACACTCAGCTCTGGCTTCTCCTGCAGCCACATATAAGCCTGGATTAAAATCAGATCAGGACAGGGGTGCCTGGGTGGCTCAATAAGTTAAGTGTCTGATTCCTGACTTTGGCTCAGGTCATGATCTCACGGTTTGTAAGTTTAAGCCCCGTGTTAGGCTCTGCACTGTGAGGAACCTGCTTGGGATTCTCTTTCCTTCTCTCTCTGCCCCACCCCCGTTTGCGTGCTTGCTCTCAAAATAAGTAACTTAAAAAAAATTTAAAAAAGCAGATCAGGACAGAAAGAGCTGACAACCAGGAAAAGGGAGCAGACACGTATAACTGGAAGCCCATGTGTCTCCTTTTTTCTGGACTAGGTATCCAGTGCTTTCTACTTTTCCTCATAGAGCATCAACTGCATTAACATGGGTTTGAGTAAACAGGAAAAGAACCATCTTAAACTACGATTTACGCTAACTGACACTAGTATGCGATTTATTCAATTTACAACCACCTAGTCAGGTAAACAGCATGTAATCATGTACTTGAGGATTTTAGAGATACCTTTATATTTAATGTAACTCCAGGAGACAGTTCTTCAGGAAACGTTAAAGAAAACGTTTCTCTGCCAGAGAGGCCCAAGGAATCTGCATTTTCTCCCGGAAGGAACTGAAGCGGAGCTATGCCAATTCCAATCAAGTGGTCTTTGTGAATTTTTTCATAACTTTCAGCCAAAACAGCTTTCACACCCTGCAACAAACGTGCATTTTATTGCTCACAATCATCTCTTGAACACTGTTTTCTTGGAGCATTTTAAAGGGGAAAAATTCTACCTGTGGCCTTTCTGTGAAACTTTTTAACTGAACACTGCATACCAAAGGTCATGATGTATTAGAGTATCTATAGATTTTTCTGTATTTTTAAGTAGCTCCCTAAGTTCTACACGCCTGGGTGAGCTCCAGGGCTGAGCTCAGCCAGCGCTGACCAGAGTGAGAGCCCTGCAGCGGGGTGGCTGCTCGGACTGTGATAGGGCTCGGAGGGTCTGTTTGGTCCTGGCAGACCCCACGTGCATGCTCACCAGCACTGGCTCCTGAACGCCCCCGAGAATACAGTGGTACACAAGGACGCCCCCACAGCAACAAGGAAACCAGGTGCGTGAATTCTGAACACACTCAGAAGTTACAGGTAAGTGACCACAATGAAACCACAGAAATCATCAAGTGAATTTACAGAAGTGACACAGATAAGGCTTGAGTCCATTTGCAACAACTAAAAACCTATTCTTTTGAGAAAATAAGCCAGAGAGGCTCTAGATCCAAGTTTCCCAACTTTTCCACCGCTATCCTCCTAAGGAGCTCCTCATGGCCATCCTCCCCTGGCCCTGGCTTCCTCCTTGCTGCCCTCCCAAAACTTTAATGCCACAATCACAGCCTGTGTATCTGTTTAAGAATTATGTCTACACCGGTGCTTTCCACACAGAAGAAGTACGATTTCCACCCCGCTGTCGAGAACAGGTGTCCTGGACTGAGGGGCACCAGGCACACAGCATCGGAAACGGGCATTACGCAGAAGTCTGTGTCCGAAGTGCTTCTCCTCCTTCGGGAAAACTGGCCTCCAAGAGAACACCTGCAGGTTCGGATGTGAGGGGCTCTCCCAAGGGATCCAATCATCTATGCCAAGGCCCAGCAACTGACAAAACCCAGGCCGTACCCCTAGCCTGTCATCAGTGTTTCCATTTCTAACCGAAGAGACAGCCTAGGATAAAATATGAGGAAAGCCTCCAACATAAAACACAAAGGCAAAAGGTTTCTGAAAAAAGGGAACCTGTACCTATAATTAATATTCACGATAGTTATAATTGGTGTCTCAGAGAGATGAGAGAATTGGGCTTATTCCTACAACTATGAATATTCACATTTTAAAGGAGATTAGAGATGCAAGAAGAATGAAGTGTGCATGACCATGACAGCTAAGAGGGATGTCCTGACCGCCTCTGTGAGTGGGACAGGGCAGAAAGCACCTGTCCTGACCATCCTCTCCAGTGGACCCCCATCTGCACTTCGCCAAAGACGCAGGCGCATGAGAAGTGCCTTCCTGGCAGGCAGCCAGGCACTGTCAGCTCCTACTGGTAAAACTGGGCCGGCTGGCCCACTGTCTGAGCCTGTGAACACCCGAAAAAAAACTAAATGGAAACGGGGCCCGTACACTAGCACTGGGCACAAATAACCCATCACAGAGCACCAGGGTCAGGCCAGATCTCCTTTCCCTCTACCACACGGATTTCCTCAACAAGATTGGCACAGGAGTATTACAATGCAACCAGGTGAGTACACAATGGATACTTAAAAAAACCCCACAAATATGAGATCCAAATAAGAAGAAATCCAATGAGCAAAATAAACTTTGATAGTATGTTACTAATAAAAGGGAACATCTGAAACTCAAGTTTGAGAAAATAAAATTTAAGGGGTGCCTGGGTGGCTCAGTCAGTTAAGTGTCCGACGTCAGCTCAGGTCATGATCTCATGGTTCGTGGGTTCAAGCCCCGCATTGGGCTCTGCACGGACAGTGTGGAGTCTACTCGGGATTCTCCCTCTCTCCATCCCTCCCCAACATGCACTCTGTCTCCAAAAATAAATAAACTTAAAAAAAAAAAAAAAAAAAGAGGAGTTAAGAATCAATACCAGCAAATATGGTCCTTTGGCAGCCCAGTCTCTTGAATTTCCTGAACCGTATTTCTTTCCTGCTAAAATAATCAGCGGGACACCTTCCTTCTGGTACAGTTCTGCCGCCTCAAACACATCTAGCTGTTTAAAACAAACACAAAAACATTTAACACAAATTTGGATTTAGTTAGTAAGCACGTGCCTAAAAATGCTTTGTAAACGTCCTTACTGTCTGTCCCGATGGAAAATGAACTGTTTTGGGAGCTGGTTTCCCGATGAACTTATTGAACAGCTTGATGTTTGCAAAAGTGCCTCTCGTCATGACCGCATCATTGCCCCTCCGGGCCCCGTAGGAGTTGAACTCACGAGGAGTAAGGCTACAAGAGAGTCGTAAGGCTGGTTTCATTTCAGATGGAAAATAATCACACATCACGGAATTATAAAACTTACTCAAAAACACTTCTTTTATGATGGAAAATTTCAAGTGTGTACAGAAGTAGAGAAAACACAATGGTGAATGCCCAGCTGCCCATCATCATCAAGCGACGGCAACCAACCCACTCTCCGTTTCCTCTATATCATCCCCTAGAAGATTATTTTGAAGCAAAGTCATATATTTTAACACAACATATATCTCATTATGTTTCTCTAAAATATATGAACTTTTCACTTGATCTTAGCCAAAAGGCCAGGAAGCGATAAAAATATATGAACTCTTAAAAATATTATCTCAATACCAAAAAAATACCACAATTTCTTAATTTCAATCAGATAGCCACTCAATATTACAAATGCCTCCAAGTCTGGAATCAATCATTTCTCCAAAAAGCGCTGGTCACTTATATAGGTTTCCCTGATGAGAACAGAGCACTCCTATGAAACCTTTCCTAAGTCGAAATGAGATAAAGAGAAGATTATCCACCTCTTTCCAGAAATTCAAATTGTGTTACTCTTACTCTGCTTTTACCAAAGACCTATGTGATATGTGGATGGTAATGGCCTTTTCCCATAAAAGCAAACACCTTTTTTAGATTTCTCTCACTTAGAGAAAACTGATAGTAACATCGGTCCTTCATAAAAGCAAAATGCAAGGCAAGCTTGCAGATAGCGGGGACAGCAACACGAGGAAGCAGCATCAGACACCGTAACCTGGGTGCTACAGGTGTTCACTGCTGCTGGACTGGTCATAACACATGTGACCTTCTAGGGACAAGAAACGACTGAGGACAAGTAACAACCAGCAGCCGACTTTTAGGAGTCTCTAATCTGGTCTCCAGACCAGATTAAATGTAAATGTAAAGGCAATACGTTTTGTAAACTTCTTACTTCAAAACAGAGGTGATGAGAGGTTTGAATGACTTTAAAAACAACTCTAACTGATGAGAACTACTGGATTAAATGTACTGAGAAATTCATATCAGAAATTAGAAAACACATGAAAGTCATATATCTGAGAAAAGTGGTGACTTTTTTTAGGTGGACGCTATGTCACAATTATGACCAAGATAAAAATCACGACCAAAAAATATTTTCACACCACTATAAATAAAAGCCATGTGTGTGACAAAAGGATTCACTTTGATCAAGTTATATCAAATGGAATTAGCAACTCCTACCAAAAAGTCAGTTTTTAAAATTATTTTTATCTTTTTTTAATTGGGAGGGACAGAAAGGGAGGGAGGGAGGGAGACAGAATCCCAAGCAGGCTCCCTGCTCAGCAGAGAGCTCAACACAGGGGCTCGATCTCACAATGGTGAGATCATGACCTGAGCCAAAATCGAGTCAGATGCTCAACTAACTGAGGCACCCAGGCACCCCCACAGAAAGCGTTTTAATTCATACCAAACCTACAGTTAGCGAGAAAAAAATTCAAACAAAAATTTCAAAACAGCACTGGTGAGATAATAGTAGGAGTTATGCAGCAACATTCCATGTCCCACCAAGCTATGCAGCACTGCCTCTTACAAGATACTTCGATGGAAAGTTGTCCCTTGAACAGCTCAAGCATCTAAAGCTCATCAGGCAGCAGTACAGAAAATTCTGTCCTTACCAAAATTTGTCTCTGGTGTCTAAACGGTTCTTGACAAGAGAGCAACACCGTATTATTAATCATGTAGAAATGAAATAAAATTTTTCTCAGTTTAGATTCCCTCTCCTATAGCAATGATGTTTACATCCAGTTTTATTAAAAATAAAAGCTCAAGGAGCAGAATTTCATTGTCTTTTGAAACAACACAGACCAAGCCTAGCTTCACGCACGCAGGCTTTGGAGTCCGCAAAACACACACTTAACAACTCTGCCCTCCAGCAACGGGAGAGTGTTCCAACCAAACCACCAGGCTTTGTGTAGTTAGTCAAACCAAGCTAAGTAATACTGGCAAAGTAATATTGAAAAAAAAAATCTTGTTTCCAATCAGCTATTTGTTTAGACTACAAGGGCTTAATTTAAAACAGCAATTTCAGTCCTCAAGTTATAAGCAAGAGCAGGTGTGAGGAGTGCGCCCAGTCACTGCTCAAGTCAGATACAGTGACAAGACACTGTCTGCGTTGCCACCTGTGCAGCTGAGCCCTGGACAACAGGGGGGTGGGGGGGGGAGGGGCGACCCTGCACACAGTCAAACATCTGACTCCCCAAAACCTAACACCCTTCTGTTGACCAGAAACCTTACCCGTAAAAGAGTCACTGAACACCGGCTCTGTGTTGGATATTTTACTCTCCACGCTCTTACAAGGCAGCTAGAGAACAGGAAATGCTACTCAGAGCATCATGACCAAGAAAAATAGCATTACGGTGCTGTGCCGTGTCTATCAAAATAAATCGGAGTTGTTCAAGGGTCAACTGTGTTTACTGGGCAAAGGAACGTGCCCAGTAAGCAGCATTTCATCAGCGAGAGGGCTGAGTGCACGCCTGCGGCCGCACACCTACCCTCTGTGGGTCAAGTACTTGGCAGCTGAGCTGCTCCTGGCGATGCTGCCAGCGGGCGAGATGTGATCTGTCGTCACGCAGTCTCCCAGATACAGGAGGACGTGGGCATTTTCGATAGGCTGGACGGCAACGGGCTCTTTGGTCTAAAAGGTGAGAACAGTTAAAGGCATTTACTCCTGACGAGGTCCTGTAGTACCTAGCAACCCTGGAAAGATCCAGTAGTAAAACCGTACTTACAAGCTTATCAAAAAATGAAGGACATCTGATATAAGTTGACTTTAAGTCCCATGGAAACAAAACTGAGTCCGGTGCTTCTAAGGAATTCCACCGCTTGTTTCCCATCTGTGAATTTGGTTTTGGTTGGCGAACAAAAAGAAAAGATAAAATGGAGTCACAAAAAAGAGGCTTATGAAAATGACTGAGAGAATTAAAAAGTACTTACATTAGAATGACGCCCCCCCCTCAAAAAAAAAGGTCTTATTCATTTGGAAAGGAAGCTAAGATAGTGCATTCTATAAGACATTTTTGGACAGAAAGAATAAAGATTTGCTCGTCAAATTCCAGCACACTAGATTTTCATGAATACCTGAAAATTAAGTTTGAATACAAACTGGACATAAAATAGTTTATAGAATCCAAACAACGGTAGAGGACTTAGAGCTGTATGTGTAGCTAAAGAGAGACTGTGGTGGGCACGCTGGTCTTTAAGAACACCATCACAGGGGCGCCTGGGGGCTCAGTCGGTTAAGAGTCTGACTTCAGCTCAGGTCATGATCTCACAGTGTGTGGGTTCAAGCCCTGAGTGGGGCTCTGTGCTGACAGTGTGGAGCCTGCTTGAGATTCCCTCCCTCCCTCCCTCCCTCCCTCCCTCTCTCTCTCTCTCTCTCCCTCCTCATTCTCACATGTTCTCTCTCTCCAAAGTTAAAAATGAAAACTGTATGTTCAAAATAATGTAATTTTTAATCTTTAAAAAATATTTATTTCAGAAAGAGCACAAGTGAGTGAGTAGATGGGGGGGGCAGAGAGAGAGAGAGAGAGAGAGAGAGAGAGAGAGAGAGAGAGAGAGAATCCCAAGCAGGCTCCGTGCTGACAGTTTGAAGCCCAACGCAGGGCTTGACCCCACGACTGTGAGATCATGACCTGAGAGGAAACCAAGAGTCGGATGCTCAATCGAATGACCCACCCAGGTGTCTCGTAATTTTAATTTTTATTAAATTCAGGAAGACACATGGAATAAAGTAACACTGCCACTTATTAAACTATTTAAGAAACAGATGAGCCTCTTACCTCTATTTTCTCTTTCAATGTTTTAAACATGGGCAATATAACACGCTCTTCCTCCATCTGATGAACTTCCTCTCGACTGGGCCAAATATCCTGCAGGTAAATGTTCCTGCCAGTAGTGTCAGTCCCTGGTGAAAAAAAGTGTGATATGCAATTTGGTATAAAAAGCAATTTCCTCAAGGTGTTCACATCTTCTCAAAGATCACAGAAACCAAGTAAATTACTCTACCAGAGTGCTTCAGACATAAGCAGCTAAAAAAAAAAAAAAAAAAACAAAAAACTAAAGACTTGCACATTTTATTTTTTATTTATTTTTATTTTTTCAAAGTAAGCTCCATGCCCAATGTGGGGCTTGAACCCAGGACTCTGAGTTCAAGAGTCGCACACTCTACCCACTGGGCCAGCCGGGTGCCCCTACTTCCACATTGTATATTCTTCACACAAGTACAGAAATGAATAGCTGCATGATAAGATTTCCTGAAATAATTCAAAGAAGGATGGTCTAAGGAGCATTTCAGAAATACAACTTTTGGAGAAAAAAGTATGGCAGGTGTATACGTAAAAGAAAAAAGATACCTAAGGGCTCCGTCTGGAAATCTATATTCACGGTGCCGGCGATGGCGTACGCCACGACTAGCGGTGGAGAGGCGAGGTAATTGGCCCGCACGCAGTCACAAAGCCGGCCTTCGAAATGCCTGTTTCCAGATAAAACTCCACAAGTGACCAAATCACCCTGAAAAAGAGACAGACGTAAACAAAGATACATTCAACTCAAGAGATGGTACAGACTGGATAATCCATGTATAGAAGCAATCGCAAATACTGTATGTGTGAGGGGCAACATAACCAAAACACGTATGACTACAATTCCTAGGTACGGAACTACCAAACCCTATAAATGCACTAAAATAATTGCTTACGTTATCAAGGGCTTATTTCAAGGATCTAAAAATGATTTTTTTCAATCATTTTAAGATTGACTCTTCCCAAGAGAGGCAAGGACTACAGAAATATAAATACATCAATACATATTTTTTTATAATTAATAAGTTAGTTATGAAAACCCCTCTCGATGTCTTACAGATCCACGGACAATTTTACCTGCTTTATTGCATGTAAAACTGCTTCTGATAAGGGTGCTGTATTCCCCACACACGTTGAACATCCATAGCCAACTATTTCAAATCTGCATTTCAAAAAATAAATGTTATTGAAGAGAACATTCCAACACTGGTACAGAAAGCACAGGTCTCATCCTTCATCTCCATCACTGTAATGAGATCACCTGAAAGCATGTTCCTGACACGCAGATTAACCCGTGTCTGTGACTGTTTCATGGCTTCTGAGCAATCCAACCTGACTCTCAGACATGCCGTCTGTGCTGGACGCGAGAACCCAGATACTTACAACAGTCCCAAGATTTGATGACCTAAGTCCCACTCACAACCTGCACACTGCACAAGACAGTTACCCAAACACAACCGTTTGGACTCTAAGCTGACCGTTCAAAGAACTGATACTGTACGCCCATCCAGAGTACAAAGAGGACCTGGCTGTAGGAATGCAGCGAAGGCTCTGGAAGGGACACGGTAAGGGGACCTCCCAAACAGTAAATCGCTTAATTCTCAACCAACCAAACCCAAAGAAAGTCCCTGACAAAAATCCCAAGATGATAGAACTTAAAAAATTACAAGTAAAACTGTCAAAATTACTTTCAGCTGCTCTTCTAAAAGCAAACAATTTTTAAATTTATCACTCTTGCAAAGGAACTGATGATCTCTGTAAGAGAACAGGTTCCCAAATACACACTGAAAACACAGCTGGTGTCCACTATTTTTTTTTTTTAGGATGTAAGAAATGAAGGCGTTCTCCTCTATGAAGTTCAGGGACAACTGAACCTATGCTTCACAGATCCAATAACCGCACAAAATGTCAACTAGGACAATCTACCCATTAATAACGCAGCCTGCAAGATTCCACTTTCTGAAAACTGACGCGCACAATGCAGAAGTTACGCACACTCGGCGCCATTCCTCTTACCACCCGTCACTAGTACTTGGTCTCACAGTTGTCCTTCCACCCTTACACCAGCTGGAGGCCACACCTCCGACCTCCTGGCAGCCAACACACTGCCTTGTTCCTGGAATCCGCCCAGTAAATTTCCGCTGAGGGAGAAGGCATCCAATCGGCAAGCTAACAAGTAGGACAAAGCATATTTTTTCTATCTTCTCTTTGCTTACGAAAGGTTCTAACAAGTGGCTCCAATCACTGCTGAACACAAGGGCAGTATAAATAGCAGACTGTCACTTACCCAAGCTTACTAAGATACGGTAATACTCCACTCGAACTGAGGTAATGTGTGACCATCCCACTGCCTGGAGACAAACTTGTTCTTATGTACGGGTTAACACGCAGACCAGCATCCACGGCTTTTTTAGCCAGAAGACCTGCACAGTAAACAATGTTCTGTCAGGGCAGCGCCCATCAGGTGGACCTCCAATTCGTGTAATGGTAAAAGTCCAAATTCATGAATTCACTGTCATTATTGTGCCTGTTTTATTCTATTGATTTGTTTCATTTAAAACAAACAAAAAGTTAGCCTTTACATTGTAAGTTACTGAGGTACAGCCTGGCATCACAGCACCCTACACACACCCAGGAAAAAAAGGACATATAATTCCTGATACACACATGTAACACGTACCACTAACTGAACCATGTATTTTTACTTTTTACTAACTGAGCCATTTTAAATGCCCCCATAATAAATAGCAATTTCATATTTATTATACATGATTTCATATAACTCATGAATTGTTTTATGTACACACAACTGATTTCATTTACAATCATCTTTTACGTCCTTTACATTCTCAGTGGAATCTAACACAGTGCCATGGTAAACTTCCAGTAGATTATCAAGAGATTTGCTAATTAACTACACTTCTAAATTAACAGAAGCAGCAGATACACCCTAAAACTAACAGACATGTAAGTAATAAATAAAAAGAATTTATCTTCTGTGTAATAAAACTAATAACATAAATTAAACTCAGGCTCCTTAAGACCCAATTTAAATCTCAGAAAGTCTCTGGAGCAGCTGGGTGGCTCAGTCAGTTAAGTGTCCGACTTTGGCTCAGGCCATGAACTTACAGTTCATGGGTTCGAGCCCTGCGTCAGGCTTTGTGCTGACAGCTCAGAGCCTGGAGCCTGCTTCAGATTCTGTGTCTCCCTTTCTCTCTGCTCCTCCCCGGCTCATGCTCTGTCTCTCAAAAAATAAATGTTAAAAAAAAATTTTTTTTTTTAATCTCAGAAAATCTCTCAATATCAAACACAGACACTGATATTCATGCGTATCTAAGAAACAAAGTATCACAGGAAAGCAAAAGCTAATGTAGGGAAGAAAACAAATGGCCACCAGCGACAGCCCACCTGCAGTGAGCATGACAGACGGGTTGCAGTTATTGGTACAGCTGATGACCGCAGCGATGACCACAGATCCATGGCACAGCCGGTACTCGCTTCCTTCATAATGAATGCACACGGTATCACTCTGCTTCTCAGCTGCAATCTGGAAGCCTTTAAATCCAACCTATACAAAATGTGCACATAAATACAAATATTCTGGGTATGTATAGAAAGACAGACTGGTAGAAAATACAACTGATCCTTGACAAATGACATTTAACACTTAAAGTTCTGACTAGGTGTGAGTGATGCTGGAGGTCTGTGAGGTTCAGTAGCTGTAACTCAGCTGAAGCATGAACGGGAGAGTCCTGATGGAAGTCTAGTGCTGCTCGTAACTACCCGGGACCCAGCTCTGTTTTTCTCTACTCCTTCCCACTTACGGTAACCCTCAAGAAGTGACACAAGATCTCTCTCTTAAAATGGCCCTGACCTCTGGATTCAACAGGATCCTATGGCTGTGAATGTGTGTAGAACGGATGAGACAAGACGGCCTACGAGGTGGTAACTGCTGAAGCAGGTATGTGGGAATCCAGTATACTACTTTATTCCTGCACGTTTTATACAATAAATCAACAACATAAATTAAGAAATTATAAAAAGAGGGACACCTGGGGGGCTCAGTCAGTTAAGCATCTGACTCTTCATTTAGGCTCAGGTCATGATCTCAGCTTGTGGGTTTGAGCCCCACGGCGGGCTCTGTGCTGACACAGCGAGCAGCCTGCTTGGGATTCCCTCTCTCCCTCCCTCCCTCTGCTCCTCCCCCAACCCATATGGGAGCTCCCTCAGAAAAAACTTTAAAAAAAGAAATCATGAAAAGGCTCTGGAAAGAAAGTCAGATCTAGTTCTTAGAACAGATAAAATGTTAAGATTTTAGCCCGCTTTTCAGAGAGAAGTACAAATCCAGAAACTCAAAGAGGTCACCTGCCATTCAGTTACATTTACCAGATCTTATGAGAATAAGTACACAGTACAGAAGTCGAGAAACTGTGTGTCCAACAGAACTTTCTGCGAGAACGTACACATTCACGATCTGAGCTGTCCAACATTACAGAGCCATGACCACAGGTGGCTACTCTGCGCTGGAGGTGAGGCGACCAAGAAACTCCACCCTTAACTCGAAATAGCAGAATCAGTGTCTGATCGTCACAGCGGGTCTGGGAACAAGCTCATCAAATGACGGACTCGTAAGTGAGACTCCAGGGCCAAGGGGGCTGTCGGTGCCAAAGTGTGAGAACGCGGCGGCCCACAGAGGTTACGGCCACCGGGGCAGGTCCTTACCCCCGAGCATGAGACACACAGACAAAGGTGGTGGCGAGGAAACCTGCCTTTTCATTCAAGCAAGCCTGGAAGTCACGTTTCATATCTGCCACGGCAACTCTGTCCTGAGGTCTCTTTGGACCGCTGACGGACGGAACTATGGAATTCAGGTTAATCTGGATCACCTACGAAATGAGCGAGAAAAGGAAGATAAGGAACCAGAACCTGTTCAGTACAGACTGCTGTTCAGCACAACGTTCTGAAGGGGAACTAGTCTATTCACATTTGCTGTAACAGGAACACACACCTCCAGAAATAAAGACTTGAAAACAACCCAATTTATGAAACTGAACATACAAACATCTGCTAAAAGCAAGAGTAGCAGATCAGTATGCAAACCACCCGACACCAACCAGCCAGTCCACAGACTCTCTCCTCTGTTGTCCCAGAGGCCGGATGATAAAGCAGATGCCTGTGCCAGCTACTGATGTGCTGTCCCCGAGCTCCACATTCACCCTTCCTCGCTCTATGACGACTCAGGGGGCTCAGGAAACCCTGCCCCTTCCTCAGTCTGCTCGACACAGGCTGTTGGAGGGACACAGCGGACTTCTCTCTTCCTGGTCCCCGAGTGTCTAGCTGCCCAGGCTCCTGCGAGACCATGCTTTTATTCCTTGTGTTAAAAAATCCTATTTTCTTAAAACCCAACCCTCCAACTAGGTTTCTATGTGTTTCTTCTGGCATTTCTATCGTTTTCCTTTGTCCATTTTATTTGGGTCTAATCAGTTCAAATTAAGTTTCTCTTCACTATGCCTTTTACCAAGATTTAGTGGCCCTGCTTAGTCTGATTGATCTTAACTGCAACGCCTGCTTTGCTTATACATTACTTCACGGATCCGGTGATTCTCATCTTACATACTCAGCGAGTTTACCTTGAAATCAACATCCTAATACATTTTAGTTTTATTTCTTAAATCTGGTCAGGTCTTTAATTGGCAAAATTATTCTTTTTTATTGTAAGATGCAAGATTTTTCATTTAATTTGCCTTATTCTTTCCCTCCATTTCTTTAAAAAAAAAAAAAAAACCTGGCACTACAATAAACAGAGCTGAAAGGGACCAGAAAACGAGGAGCTCACACAAATGCGCTCCCTATGGTCTGCTCTGGCCCTCCACACACCTATGTGGGCTCACGTGTGCACCCAACAGTCAGCACTGTGCCAGGTACACCGGGGTGGGGGACACGGCGGCACATAAAACGGACAGAGTTCCTCTCCTACCACTGGCATTCTGGCGGGGAAGAGAGGACAGGTATAGAAATTAATAGATTTCAGGCAAGGACACACGCTACGGAGAAAAATAAAGCTGGGTTGAGAAAATGGTTATTCCCCAATTAACAGTCAGCCAGACCTATGACAACACCAAGTGCTTTGAGACGCTTAACACAGTCCTAGAAAATGAATTTTATTAAAATTCAGACTTCCCTGAAAGTGAATTTTACTTACTTCAATATAAATTTCCAAAAGATAAGAAATACTGGCTTAGATTATAAAATATCTTTAGCATTTAAGACCATGTAACGATATATCCCTTTCATATTTTTATAAATACGGACACTAACTAGATGCAGGCACCATCAGAATTGGTATTTTCAGAGGATATCTTTGACTCTTACCATAAAATAGAAAAAGTTAGAGTGATAAATTGAGAGTTAATTTTGTATTTAAAAAAAATTTAGACTTGATAAAATGTTGTAAAACTACTGAGTAAAATCTAAGCGGGGTCATAAATAACATTTATTTATTAAATAATAATGATAGCTGACATTTACTGAGCACATTCTGGGTCCCTAAAACCATTCTAATGCATTTTTATTTAATCCCTTAAGAATACCATCCTACTTTAGAGATGAAGAAACTGAGGCAGAAAGGCTAGATAACATGTTCAAGGCTGTCCCGCTGGTGAGTCCCGGAGCTGGTACTCCAACCCAGTGGTTAGGCTGCAGGACACACACCCTAACCGCGATGAGGGGGCCTCTGCACACACCTGGGAGTACTCAGGCTCTCCCGAGTTCTTCTGGTCATTTCGAAACAACTTCACAGCTTTAAGGTATGTTTCCATCGACTCGAGTTTGGCTTTGTCAAAACCTAAAATGAAGATTAAGGACAACAAAAAATACAGTAAGAAATCCTGAAATCCTTGGAGGTGCTGAATTCCAATGATGAGCAAGAAACAGACATTACACATTACTAAGTACTGAGAATAGATTTCTTTACAAACTCGATACTGTTCTGAAAAGCAGTAAAAATTTTACCGCTGGTGGAAACTCTACAAAATACACACCAGCCCCCCTTTAAAAGTTACTAGGACAAGATGAGAAATACGGAACGAGATCTATAAAACTCACAAAAAAAAGTTTGCAGAAGTTAATCAATAACAACAGTGAATATAATAAATTATCACCCACCATGAAGAACATTCATTACTTTTCCTAAACAAAAATATGAATATAATAATCAAAATGAAAAAATAAGTGGAAGTTAAGAAAACTTTCACAGAGCAGAAAGATAGATCTAACAGGATCTTCCAGAAATCAAAACCATCCATATGGTTAACAATAAAAGCTCCAATTAAATATCTGGGCAGTTCTCAGTGAGCCTGACTTAAAGTAACTGTGGCCGGCTGTATCTGCCAATGACTGCTGCAACAGTACACACCCAAGCTGTGTTCTCACAATGTGACAATGACAATCCTCCATCAAGAGGCAGAAATTGGCCCTCGAACCTGAGCCATGGGATTCTCGACCGACTGGCTGACACGCTCGCTCAGGTCAGCCGCCCTTGAAAAGCTGGCACGTGAACAAGCCCAGATTACGTGGAGAAAGCACACGTGGGAGCTGTGTGCCTGACAGTCCCCGCTGAGCACCTGCTGTCGGCCAGACGCACAGGTCACGGCCAGACATGCGAGCGAGGGGCAGTCAGGGCTGCAGGCCCGAGCCTCCAAGTTTGCGTCTGAGGCCCTAGACACCACGGAGCAGAGACAGGCTGTGCCGTCTCAACTACTGACTTGCTGAAACCACGCGGCCACACGTGATTACTGCTGGTTTGGGCGTTTGGATAATTTGCTAGACAGCAACAGATATTACTGCACAAATCACGTTAACATGTAGGAAGGAGCCATCTCAACCATTTCTCTCTCAAATATTCTACCAACCAAATCCAGTTTAGAGAAAGCTCTGCGTTCGATGAGAACTGTTCCCTGCAATGTTCCAAGTGACCAAGTGTCCGTTTTGCCATTTGACTTACTGATTTATAAAATCTGCCCCCAAACTGAACACTAGAATACATCCCCCCAATATACTTACGATTAGAGATTAGTTCAACAAAACCTCTTAAAAAAGGGAAGTGGATCACACAGAGGAGAGCCGGGGCCTTAGGAAACATGAGCACATTCTGGTTTTACAGGTACTTCCTACATTAAACCATCAATAGAAGAGGGTCAAATGTCTTGTTAATCAGGTTACAAAGAAGATTTGGAACCTGCAGTCCTGGGCTGCTTTTCACAAAATTATGTGCTTACTCTTCGGATAGAGCACTGGTCCCCAGCCTCCTTGTGTGGTGGCTCCTCTAGTCCTGTTAGGGGGACAGCTGTGCACACCCACAAGCCTGACTTCCACTAAACTGCAGCCTCCGTCCCTAAGACGGGTGTGGGAGCCATCATTCCTGGATAAAGTGAGGCGAGGATCGGCAGTTTGAGTAATTTCTCCAAATTACTGTACATGGGTCACATGGGACCAGGTTTTGAGGACACAACACTCTTTAAACACGTGAGGCAGTTTACTTGAAAGCCACAGTTGCAAAGTGAGATAATTTCCTGAATATTCAATACCCTGCATGAGGTAATTGTTTATTATGAAATATTTCAGACAGACACACTGGAGATGTGAACACGTTTACCCTCATGATCTTTCATCTTCTTACCTGTATGTTCTAAATGTTTTAATGTCACATTGTCAACAGGGAAAAAGCTGAGGGTAGCACCGTACTCTGGACACATGTTTGCTATTGTAGTCCGGTCCACTATAGATAACTGTGAAACTCCACTTCCAAAAAATTCAACAAACTTTCCAGCCACTCCTACTTGCCTGAGGTGCTATGTAAAGGGATACACAGAAACGCACACAAAATTAGTAATGAGAAGACTGGCAAGGATTCTCTGAAAACTGCAAAATCTAATTTTTAACCCCTACCAGTGACAATGAATGAAAGAGGTTCTCTGTTGTTCTTATGAAACATCAACTTGTTCTGGGTTTGCAAGTATTTTAAGACAAAAAATCAGTACAAGAGTGACCCAGTGTCACTGTCAGGCAGGCTAGAAAGGGCTTACAAGCTGAAAATGGCTAAGATCCACACGTGCACGTCTCTGAAATGGAGGTGACCTTGGACTTGGTGTGCCGGTAGCTGGCAACCCTCTTTCTTTTGTAGCAGCACGTAAACCCATGGTGCTCCTAAATGCTGATGGTATTTCACATTTAATGAAACACTAATACACTGATAAAACTGTGTAAATACAAAAATATGTATTGGCTATAAAAATTCTTCAAATTCCAACCCTGGTCCAAATATTTACAGCATCGTTAATTATTGTAAGTTTCATTCTGACAGGACTTCACATGTGGCTTCAAACTTCGCTCCATGTCAAGTCATGTTTGTGAGTTACTGCCAAACAGCAGCACAGCCTGCCTTCTCCAAACCAGGACGCAGCCTTAGCCTGGACGAGGACAGCACCCGGGGAGGGAACTGGGAACGACAACCTTCAACCCATGAGTGATATTCAGTCCTAACGGTTTGGAGGTGCTGGGGGGCCATTTAATCCAGACTCTTTCATAAAAAGCTAAGGCTTCTTTACATTCCTGGTTACAGTTGTGAGGATCAGAGCAATGCAGGGAAGATACACCGAGGTAAATGCCGTGTCACCAAGTTAACGACGTGCCACAATATACATGTGGAAAAACAATATACGATTCATCCTATAAAAATCATGAACAGAACCTCAAAAGAGAAATAAAATATTTAATAAATGAAACACACATTAAAGATTTAATTTTTTATCAATACACCAAAATTTAAAAACATACAATACTGTTACAAAAAACACAGCCAGGGGTGCCTGCATGGCCCAGTTGGTTAAGGGTCCGAACAGCTCAGGTCATGATCTCACGGTTCATGGGTTCGAGCCCTGCGTCGGGCTCTGTGCTGACAGCTCGGAGACTGGAGCCTGCTTCAGATTCTGTGTCTCCCCCCGCCCCCCCGCCTCTGCCCCTCTCCCACTCATGCTCGGTCTCTCTCAAAAATAAATAAAAACATTAAAAAAAAAAAAAAAGGGCCAAAGGCATCTAAAAAGTGGCATTAATTTTCAGAATGTGAAGAGGAGAGTACGGATTTCTCTAAACAGTTAATGAGAGATTCTTTTTCCTTTAGGAATGATCCTGCAATTCCCAATTTAACTTCTTTATCTTTTGGTGCCATACACTGAATCAATCATTTCTGCAAGGTGTCAGATTTTTCCTAATTAGGGAAGAAGGATCAATACCAAATGTTAAGAAGGAGGCAGTACCATTTTCTTTCTCTGCAGAGAATCTCGAAAGCTTCAGACCAAGAATCTAACCAGACAAGTGGGGACTCCAGGATCTAAACTGGAGTTGTATGTGGGGTATTTCCCACGTGGATTTATTTAACAAAATGGACTGAATCATTAAAAAAGAATTAGCCCAGGGGCGCCTGGGTGGCTCAGTCAGTTGAGCGTCTGACTTCGGCTCAGGTCATGATCTCACGGTTCTGGCATTTGAACCCCGCATCGGGCTCTGTGCTGACAGCTCAGAGCCGGGAGCCTGCTTCGGATTCTGTGTCTCCCTCTCTCTGTCCCTCCCCTGCTCGTGCTCTGTCTCTCTTTCTCAAATATAAACATTAAAAAATTTTTTTCAAAACCAGAGATTTAGGATGGACACTTAGAAATTACTGTTCACTAGGAAACTCTAGAGCACATGTACTAAATGCACACCGCCAATATTTTTAAAATTCAGATAAAGTTTTTATAAAATCCTTTTTAAGTGTTTAAACAGCCAAGAGAAAATCTTGACAGAGAAAATCTTCTCAGAATGAAAATGGGGACAGTTCTAGGACCGATGTCACAGGCTCGTGAAGAGGAATACACGAGAGAACGTGTTGAGTGAACAATGGTCCAACATCCTAGACAAAGTGAGGGTTCTTGACTTGCTGCTGTGACTGTGAGGACAGCTGGGAGGCCACGGCCAGTTAAAACCAGAGACCCCAGGACGCGGCGGGAACTGCAACCCTGCTCTTGGGGGCCCTTGAGCTTCACACCCACTGAGTCACATGGGTGCTACAATTACCTTTGTGATGCCCAGAACAACATCTATGGACGTGACAAAAGGGTTTGATGAGCCAGTGAGCTCACATCCAACCACCTCTGGTAACGTAAGAGAAACGGGCAGGCCAAGCATAACCGCTTCTGTCTCGATGCCTCCGACCCCTGAAGTGACAAAGACAGATGTGAGCGCAGCACAGTTAGACTACAGTACCCGTGGGGCACCTAGCACGCCGCGTGCCTCAGGAGCTGGTCTGACCACAGTGCTTTCACTGTGCACATGGACCCAAGTCCCCTCGAAGAAACGACTCCCCTCCCTCATGTGGTTGAGGTGTTTATCTATTAAATTCAGTAAACATTTCGTATTTATTATGCTACGTACTGCGCTAGGCTCAGGACACAGATATAAACAGAACCCAGAACTGCCAACCTCAAGAGGCTCCATCCAACGACAAAGACTTCTCACCCCATAAGAAGTGAGTATGCCCCGCCAGAGGGACAGCCTGGGCGAAGCCACAAGGCGTCCAGTACGAGCACAGCCCACTCTGGGCACAAAACACTCCCGTGTAAGGTGTGTGCGTGTGAACGGCTGGGAGTGGCCATGAAGGACGAGAGCAAAGGCGTAACCGCAATGCCTTCACAGAGAACATTCCACCATGACCGCTCTGCTACAGCAGTGCCTGCCAGGCCCCGTGCACTGCGTCCATAAACCCTCCCCTAGGCCGCACTGTCCACAGAGGCTAACGCTCGTTTTTGTTGCTATGACAGATGAAGAAACAGCCTCGAAGAGGCCATAAAGACCCACTATGTATGCTCTTTTGGAATGTTGCTGAATCATCTCCCCCCACCCTCAAATGAAATATATTTAGTCACTTACTTACCCCATCCCAGAATCCCCAATCCATTCACCATGGTTATATGAGAATCTGTGCCGACGACACTGTCTGGGAAGAGGAGGTCTTTTTCTTCGAAAACCACTCTTGACAAATACTCTAAGTTTACTTGATGAGCCATTCCAGTTCCGGGAGGGATTACAGCCACATTCTTAAAAACTCTTGAACTCCACTATATTACGTTTATATTTAAAAAAATCCAAGTGTTAGTATATCAACTTGTGCGCACAATCAAAATGTAATATTGACACAAAAAACGTACCAATGCTCAATAGGGTCAAAGTTGATAGCATACACATAAAAACAAGTATGCAAATACAAACCCTAACTCTATTCGTTTTGCAAATTATTAAATCAAAATTAAGTCAAAGAAAAAGGATCTAGTAAATCCAGATAAATGGTAGTTTTCTGTGTCCTAGGAACTGTGCTCCAAGGACTCTCAGATGGGAAGAAAGGGAGGCCCAAGCACGAAGCCATCCGAGGGCAGTGAATTACAGCCACTTGGTTTTTATCTTGTTTTATTATACACTAGAGTTTCCAACAAGATTTTATTTGAAGGAAGAAAATGGTTCTACTGCTACAAAGCATTTAAAAACTACTAAAGGATATAAAAACCATATTCACTAATATTTTATAAATTTAAATATAAAAATCTCCTCAAATCATGTGTACCTTGAAAAACTGAAGCCTCTCCCGATTTCTGCCAAATTCTACTTCTTGGTTTTTTAACACTGTTTCAGGTCTACAAGGAAGAGGAGCCGGCATTACATGGATGTATTACATAAACAACTTACCTTGTTTCTTAGCGTTCATTCTCTCGAGCACACACACACCTTAACTCTTGGAACAGCAATTTACCAGAGACACTTCCCAGAATCAGGTGCTTTCTTGCAACACGGAAGTTCCGTTTCAAACAACACATCAGAAAGCTATTTCAAGGGCCCGTCCATCCCAGTGTCCCGAACCGTTCTTACGACACATCCCTGTGCGAGCTGGCTCAAAGTATGAAAAATTACAGTGCAACCTTTGCTGGAATCTCCTCAGCAAGGAAGGGGGGGCGGCAGGGTGTCCTGCAACCACCACGTGCACTTCCCTTCCCCCCAGTGGGCCTGGGTGCCGGCACAGCTGGGCGGCAGATCACTGTGGCACAGCAGTGACTACGGTGTGACACCACTTCACGGCGTGTGAAACTGTCAGCGAAAACCTTGTATTCAACTCACCCAAAATGGAAAGTTCTATTTTATGTAGAAGTATATGGACTATAAATGTATTTTACATAAATTATTTAAACTAAGAGATAAAAACAATCCACCTCCAAACAGTAAACACTGTGCCAATTTTAGGAAACTATTTTTATCTAATGGACGTTTTAAAAATGATTTCTAGCAACTTTAAGTTATTTTGCCTGCCAGCTGGCGATTGAGTGTTAACCAGAGTATCAATATGACGTTAATTATACACCTCCTCCAGGGTCCAGACAATTACAGTTGTCAACTTTAAAAACAAAAACAAACACAAAAAAACAGAGCGCCTGGGTGGCTCAGTCAGTTGGGCGTCCGACTTCAGCTCAGGTCATGATCTCGGGGTTCGTGGGTTTGAGCCCTGCATTGGGCTCTGTGCTGAAAGCATAGAGCCTGGAGCTGCTTCGTATTCTGTGTCTCCCTCTCTCTCTGCCCCTCCCCTGCTCGTGCTCTGTCTCTGTCTCTCAAAAATGAATAAACGTTAAAAAAAAAAAAAAAGAAAAGGAAAAGAAAAAACAGAGGGGCGCCTGGTGGCTCAGTCCATTAAGTGTCTGACTCGATCTCACTCAGGTAATGATCTTGCAGTTCATGAGATCGAGCTCTGCACCGGGCTCTGCGCTGACAATGCAGAGCCTGCTCAGGATTCTCTCTCTCTCTCTGCCTCTCCCCTGCTTGCACTATCTCAAAATAAATATTTTTAAAATATATAAAGAAAAATAAGTAAAATAAAACAATGATTATTTTAATAATTCATTGCTGAGTGATCACTTGAAGCCACAGCACATGTCCATGAGCTTTTTCTCAGGGCTCAGGGAGCACAGCTTTCTGGAGCCACTCCAATTATTTTATTTTCCATACTAATTATGGCTACAAAGCACCCCACGCTCATTAGCTCAGAGCCTGACTTCAAATTAGGCGGCAGTTTCAAGTGCCAAATGTACACTTGCAACTCTCCAGTTGGGTCTGTGATGAACACCTCCCTGGAACACCAAAGTGCACAGAGGAGCCAGTACCTTCACATGGGCAGGGACCACAGTCAGCCCAGCCAAATGCTGTGTAATCTGGACTTAAAACGGAGGGGAAATGTTACAACAGATTGAATTTATAATTAAACACAGACCACCTCAGCATTTTGCCCTGTGCCAGTTATAAAAAGGCAACCCCCCCAAAAAATCAATGGTGTTTGAATCAGTAAGTCTTCCTTTTCAGGAAACTGATTTCTGTGTAAGAAGAGATGTTAATCTCAAAAGTCAACCTATGCCTCACCATCAGGACAACTAGGTAGCAGGAACAAGGATTGATTACATAAAACTGTCATAACCTGATGGCAAAAGACCCACAGATCATCCTGAATTCTTAGAAAGGAAGAGCACATGAGGTCAGTATTGACTGGAGGCCTCATAAAAATATCGAGCCCCAACTCGTACAACTACCGAGAATTTGAAAGATCCAGTTTAGGTTCACATGAATTCATGTATTAGTGGCGCTGAAGATAAAGTATGTGTGGATAATATTCTTAGCTATTCTAAATCTTAAATGTGTTAAAATTATAAAATCTGAAAAAGTATGTCATTTTTTCTAACTAAATAAAAAAAGAAAAAATTTTTAAGGTAGGCTTCACGCCCAGCGCAGAGCCCAGTGTAGAGCTTGAACTCACGACCCTGAAATCAAGACCTAAGCGGAAATCCAGAGTCAGACACTTAACCAAATGAGCCACCCAGGCACCCCATAAATTAAAAAAATTTTGACAGTCTCTTGACAATGGAGTAAACAACAACTCTTAAGAATAAGAGTAAGACTTTGGAAACTTCACAGCATACAAAAATTCAAGTATAGTGTTTACAGAAAAACCTTAAGGTTCTGTTCTTCCTAAGAAACAGAGGTAGGTAACCATCTTTAGAGGCTGCCATTTTACTTAACTTTGCTTCTCTCAGCACAACAGGAAACACACATGTGGAAGTGAGGCTACATAACAGGAACGGGAGGGAGGGAAGGAGATTAGCGAGATTTCCTTAACTGAAATATAACCTGGCTCTGATCAGTACTTTTTTAGAAAATCCCATACTCAGGCACTGGTTGCAAATGAAAAGGACATAGGATGGGTGTGTTCTCAATCTGCGAAGAGAATTTTCCTGAGCTCCGGCCTGGTTCTCCTGAATCACACGACCCTCGGCAGGCGGTCTGGCCTCTGCAGGGAACCTTCTTAGGCTGCGCTTTGAGTGGAGACAGCTTTCCTGCTTTCTGCAGCTCACCGCCTCCAGGATTTGGAGCATTCTGTATTGCACTAGCATTCCAAAAAAGGAAACAATAAAACCATTTAAAAGTGACAGAAATGTAGCTCTTCAAAAAGCTCACACTTGGCAATGGTACGTGGAATTAACTAAATGTTGTTCAAATGTTAATACAGCATTTAATTCAGGTTTCGAAAGCAAATCTCAGGTTACACAAAAACAAAAACACCCAAATAGGTAATTTAAATTAATGGAGATGAAAGCACAGTTCTACATGCTCAGTAAAATCATTTCCTACACTTCCCAAACAACCTAACTTTTAGCAAGCACCTGAATAGGTCCTTTTCCCATCTAACAACTGAAAAGCAGCGGGCAGCCACAGTGCTAACGTCAAGGGCAAGAGCACTCAGGGGCTGGGACACTCCTGTCGTGCTACCAGGCTCCAGGGAGTGAGAAAGCCAGCCAGCCCATCGCGACACAATCAGGTCTGCTCTAGTTTGACCCTGGTCACAAGGATCTTTCAGATAGAACATGTATTTCGGGGGAAGGAAAACAGTTTTAGTAAGCTCTCTGAGCTTTAATCACCAATTACCTAAAGATATTCACGGCTCACATCTTTAGATTCTCTCTCAAAGGCAAGTAGGTTAAAAAACAAAAGAAAATGAAGATGAATTCAGATAGGCACTCCACAAAGCAGGTTCTAGGCTCAAATATTTCTATCAAAAATTGCAGAATTGTACAAACATGAATAGCATTTTAAATTCAGACTGAATTAAAAACAAAATTCACCAGAACATACACTCTTCACCAGCTTTTCCTTTCATACGTGAGTGGAGACTAACTGCAGTTCCCTGCTCCCAGGCATCCCTTCTGCTAAACACACAGCCCCAGCGGGCGGGCTGTCAACTCGCACGGCCGTCTGTACAAGCATCTGGTCTCACCATTTACTGAAGTCAATCTGCAAAGAATGGTCAACTGTGAGATCTGTCGGACGGGCAGGGTGGACTTTCTTAGGGTCACCTCCAAGAGTTTTCACTGCCTCCCTCATAGCAGCAAAATCCACCATGGCCGGTATTCCACTGCAAGCAAAGGACAATCAGAACTGTGGCTCACACCATTCTTTCATATGCTCAAATAATATACATCCAGTCTCTTTTATATCTGAAGGTATCGCTTTTTAGTTTGCATCCATGTTAGATTATGCACTTGGTACCCAGAGTTAGATGGATCCCATTTAATGAGAATTAATGTTAAATATTACCTGAGAACTTGAGTGCTCAGGGGTAGATATGCCAAAAATAACAGAAGAAATGATTTTTAGAGGCATAAGAAAATTTCAAGAACTGTCTATGGAATTCTTTCCTTGTCTTAAATTTTGACACCCCTCTCCCCTTTGCCCTGGCTCCATCCCCTTCCCTTAGTGCCTATTTACTACGCCAAAGCTCTCGACTAGACATATGTATCTCTAACTGACTATACAACATGCATTCACCACATGCCTTCAGTCTTCGAGACACCAATGACACAAAGCTGATCAGAGCCGGTTCTTCCTCTCGGGAGTTCGCAGAACAGTATCATAAGGACTAATACAGCAGCAAATAGATGGTACAAGGCAGTGGCATACAAAGCAGACTTGGGTGGGTGGGTGAAGGGGATGTTCTTAATTTTCTAGCTAACTCCTATACCTCCCCTGACGCCCAGTTAGAGGTTAACTCTTCCAATAAATAATTCCTGGGACACTCAGATCAGGCAAAGTCTTTCAGTCCACGCAAACATTTTGGCTTGTATTCTAAGTGACAGAAACCCACCAGTATATATAGAGGCAGGATAGGACCCTAGTTAACATTTTTGATTAAATCACAATCTGCTGTGCAAAGACAACTACAGATTCTAAGTGTGCAAGGAGGGACACAGGCTAGAGACTAGAACAACTGTGGTCCAGGTGAGAGAGAATGGGGCCAGGGCCAGGATGGTGGTGGAGACAGTAAGAGGTACTTGCCACAGGACACGTCTGAAAGGAAGAGTCGATGGTACTTGCTTACAGCCTGGATTACATACAGAAGACAGGGGTCAAGGGTAACCCCTGGATCTCTGCCCTACACGCACAGAGGCTACAGAGCATCTTCTGTGATGAAAGACTTGGAAAGGACAGGTATGGC
Source organism: Cryptoprocta ferox (assembly GCA_028646485.1). Classification (NCBI taxonomy): domain Eukaryota; kingdom Metazoa; phylum Chordata; class Mammalia; order Carnivora; family Eupleridae; genus Cryptoprocta; species Cryptoprocta ferox. The sequence goes on along the minus strand of CM053560.1, from coordinate 137,313,827 downwards.
TGCTGGGCAATCGGGCTTTGGATGTGCTAAGTCTGAGAAGCCCACTCACAAGCTGAAGACAACCAGGCAGTTCAGCAAAAAGAGTTTTTCAATAGAGCTTGTAAGAAACAAGTGCCTACCTTTTAATGAATTAGTTTAGTTTACAAAGGACCATTCTTTAAATTTATAAACTGATCTTTAGAATTAAAAACCACAGAGCCAACCGTCAGAGAGTTTGAATTTTAAAAAGGAAACGCTCAGAGGGCCTGGATGGATCAGTTGGTTGAGCGTCCAACTCTTGATTTTGGCTCAGGTCATGATCTCACAGATCATGGGGTAGAGCCCCACGTCAGGCTCTGCAGTGTCAACTCAGAATCTGCTTGGGATTCTCTCTCCCCCTCTCCCTCACAGCACATGCTCTCTCTCTACCCCCCCCCAAATAAATAAATACTTAAAAAAAAAAAAAAAGGAAATGCTCTACCACTCACGTAAAATCTTGAAGAAGAACACGGGCTGGGAAAAAGGGCACTTCAACATTGCGTTGTTTGGTTTTCCAGTCTAAGATGTTCATAACATCCTGTTCTTTCATGAGAAAGCCGTCACAGTTCCGCACAGCAGCTTCCAACAGGACCCGTATGGAGTAAGGCAGGACATCTGATTCAGGAGAGAAGATCACTATTAACAAGGGAAGAGTCTTAACTATGTACTGTAAAAACAGCAAAAAGTTAAAGACAGTGATGCATTGTTTTCTCAATTTAAAAACAACAGTAAACATGGAGGAAAACACTGTTCATGTTAATACCACGCTTTCTATAAACCCAACTCTCCTATATGTAAGCCAAAGGCTCTGAAAAAGCAGAGATAAAACCTTCATACAAGAGTTGCACTGATTTGGGTATAGGAGACTGACAAATATCTAATATTCAGGGGAAGACCAAGAAGAACTGAAAAGCCCAGAAAATCAGAATTAAATACAATAATGAAAACATTCCTAAACTGTGTAAATGTCTTCAACAAAGTTTTTAAATTCCCATTGAGAGGCACCTGGGTGGCTCAGTTGGTTAAGTATCTGACTCTTATGTTGACTCAGGTCATGATCTCACAGTTTATGAGTTTGAGCCTCATGGCATGCTCTGTGCTGACAGTGTGGAACCTGCTTGAGATCCTCTCAAAATAAATAAACATTTAAAAAAATTTTTAAAAGTACTTTTGTTACTATGGTTAGAAACCAAGATTTTCAAAAGTAATGATATGGAAATATAAAACCAGAGTAGCCAAGTTTAAAAAAAAAAAAAAAAACCTTGTATTTCAATTGGAATCATAGATACAAACTAGTATTTTTCTTTCTAAAAAATATGTATTTCCTAGCTTTGCTCAGTGTGAATGCCCCCAACGACAATCCAATAGTAACACACCCCCAACCACTTGGCTCACTGTATACTAAATACTGTTTTCCCATTAGAAAGAAGACACCCAAGTTCCTTGGAGAAACGGTCAGTCTCGCATTTGCGAAAGGGCATGGACAACATGGGTCCAGGACATCCTGCGTCAGAACCAAAGGGAGCAAAGGAAACACGGATGAGTCAGTTTGATAATCAAAATGAACAATGACAGGGGCGCCTGGTGGCTCAGTCAGCTGGGCATCCGACTTTGGCTCAGGTCATGATCTCATGGTTCATGGGTTCGAGCCCCACATCGGGCTCTGTGCTGACAGCTCAGAGCCTGGAGCCTGCTTCAGATTCTGTGTCTCCTTCTCTCTCTCTGCCCCTCCCCCACTCATGCTGTTTCTGTCTCAATAATAAATAAAAACACTAAAAAAAAAAAAGAATGACAGAAACTGTATCAAATACAAAAACAGCCCTTAGTTCATATTGACTCATCTGCCATGCAAGCTGTTAGAACTCATTACCCTGAAGACTCACAAAAGCGAAAAAAATTACTCGTTAATCTTGTGCTTCCTGATTTCAAGTAACCAAATAGTTAATGAGGAGCAAGTTCCTCCCTGCAGAACTAAAACTAATAAAAATAGAAGGGGAATGACAGAATTCGAAAACACCTAATGGAAGCGATCTTGACAAGGCTCTAACACTCGATGACACGCAAACAGGGAGCTCACAATGGACCGAGCAAGTGGATGTCAACTACAACCACTTGGCATCACTGAAAGCAGGACATTAGAGACATCATCTGCCTCCTGATGAGAGAGAAAACACAAGCCCCAACTGACAAGTGTTCTTGCAAAAACACATACACACACACACCTGATCTCATCAGCCAGCCAGCCCTTACTTCCAGTCAGCAGGAAACACAGGGCCAGCGGCACAGTGAGGTGAAACCATGAAGAAGCAATCAGCCAAATCCAGAATGTAGTACCGTCTACAGAGTAACGGACATGGTTTTTTCCACATATAAATGGCATGGAAAAAGGAAAGACTAAAAGGGACTTAAGGGACGTAATAACCAAATGCTACGTGCGACTCTGATTTGGATGCTGTGTGAACAAATCAACTGTAGAAGTTTATTTTTGAGATAACCAGGAAAACGTGAATATGGACCAGGTTTTACATATTAAGAAATTTCTGTTAATTTTGTTAGGAATAATGAAGGTACTGAAAGTGTATTTAAAAAAATTTTTTAATATTTATTTATTTTTGAGAGAGAGACAGCACGAGCAGGGGAGGGGCAGAGAGAAAGGGAGACACAGAATCTGAAGCAGGCTCTAGGTTCTCAGAGCCTGACATGGGGCTCAAACTCACAAATCATGAGATCATGACCTGAGCCAAAGTCGGATGCTTAACCGACTGAGCCACCAAGGCTCCCCATTGAAAGTATTATTTTTTAAAGTCCCTTCGTATGTCAGAGATATACGTTGAAATATATTCGTAGGTTACAAAAACGGTGAAATATTTTAAACAAAAGATCAGCAAAATGTCGATAGCTGACAAATACATAGTGGGTTACTATTTCCTCCCTACTTTTAGGATTGAAAATTTTAAATCACACAAGTTTGAGATTAATGAAGTTGTAAGTGAAGAGACAGGGCCACACAGCCAGAAACACTAGACCGAGAGCCTATATTTGCTCCTACGACAGGTATGACCTGAGGACAGGGACTCGAGTGGAGTTGCGTTCTCACGGACAAGGAGAGCACCAAGACCTAACAGAGATGTGGGCATCGAGCACACGTGCAGCCCTCAATCCCTACAACAAAGAGTAGGTTCTGGAGAAACATTAGTTCTCATCCTATCTCAGTCAGAAACAGAACAAAGTCCCCCAAATCAAGAGGAACTGCAGGGGAGAAAAATTTTTAGTAGAACATTTGGAAGTAACGAGAAGAAAAATATCATCACAGAAGCAAATACGCAAGATCAGTCTTGGATGTGGTTAATTATTCTGGAAACACAAGATCAGGAATGATTTTTGAAGATCTTCACAGAAAGCATTTAATCACATTGGTAATAAAATATGGCAAACTCCAGCAATTATCTCCATTTCCTTTGAAACTCACTGTGGTAACAGTAAAGAAATAAAATTGTGAACCCAAAGGAACAAAGAGGGAGAAGCAGAACGGATCAAATTTTGGAAGACAGAGCAGGGATGCCGGACAGACCCAGAGGAGGAGTGGGCACTGGGCCGCAGGCAGCCCGGGGCTTCCCAGGGGCAGCGTGAGGGGCTCAGCAGCCACGATGCAGAGCCTTCCAAGTCCCCAATGAGGACTGCCTCTGACCCAGAGCTTTCTGCGCAAGCCAGCCATCAAGCAAGTGTGCAGGCGGCAGCCGCCATCCTCCCCAGGGGGACACAAAGCACGCGCTCCGGCACACAGGTCTGTAGCAAGGCAAGAACGGGGACCCTTCTGGGGCCAGGCTGTGGCTGTGCAAGCTTGGAGGTCACAGTCTCCCACTGGGCGAAGAGCATGTCCAGAGAGGACACTGGCAACAAAACGGGAAGACTGGGGCGCCTGGGGGGGGTCAGTTAAGTGTCCGACTTCGGCCCAGGTCATGATCTCACAGTTTGTGGATTCAAGCCTCGTGTCAGGCTCTGTAATGACAGCTCAGGGCCTAGAACCTGCTTCAGATTCTGTCTCCCCCCTCTCTCTGACCCTCCCCTGCTCATGCTTTGTTTTTTTCTCTCTCTCCCAAAAATAAAAAACAAAAATAAGAAGAGAGAAGGGGAAACTTAACTGCCAGACCACCTGACTCTACTAGGAGGATAGAGTTCTTCTGGAGAGTACGAGAGGAATTATTGATAAAGATGCAGAAAACCCAGCAAACAAAAAAAAAGATCATCATTACTTCCAGGAAAAAATACAAAGTTGTAAGAGAAACAAGATACAATCATCACTAACTACGTGGACTGGCTGGGAATATTTACAGCCATAATAATGTGAACGCGGACTACAGTCTTAGCCAAAAATTGGAGCTGTAATAACTAAGAAAAGGTACGTGAGGTATATGGAGAAGAAAAGTGCCAACTTCTTATTTTCCACAGTAGAAAGTTAGTGAAGTCTGGGGCGCCTGGGTGGCTCAGTCGGTTAAGCGTCTGACTTCAGGTCAGGTCATGATCTCTCAGACCGTGGGTTCGAGCCCTGCGTTGGGCTCTGTGCTGACAGCTAGCTCAGAGCCTGGAGCCTGCTTCGGATTCTGTGTCTCCCTCTCTCTCAAAATAAAGACATAAAAAAATTAAAAAAATAAAAATTTAAAAAAAAGTGAAGTCTAAAATTGAAAAATCAAAAAACAGGGGCGCCTGGTGGCTCAGTTGGCAGAGTGACTCTTGATCTCACACTTGTGAGTCTGGTCCCCATGCTGGGTGTAGATTACTTTAAAAAAAAAGCTTTAGAAAAAAAAAAAACAGCTGTATAAGCAAGGCTATTTAGTAACATGGGAGATACCACCATAAAAAATAGACATGACAATGAAAAATAATATTTTCTGCAGAGTAGAAATTCAGGGTAGGGCGACAGTGATCTTACTGGTTTTTAATTCTATCATTTGAAAATGAAGTATTAAATTTAAAAGCAACTATCAAATAAGAGTGCTAAAAAAGAACAAAAGGAATCACAAATGTTAACTTGATGATCTATCATTACGAAGCACTAACTTGCAAATTCGCCTAAATCTGTAGTAAGTACCAGAGGCCGACTGCAAAGACAGACGCGTCCCACCCGACCCTCCAACAGAAACAACTTCTCATTTCTCTCTGGCCTCACTTCCAGCCGGTCTCCAAGACAGTGCTGGAAACCTTCCCCTCCTGGCATCCACTGTCACACCACCTTCTACACTGGAGACCGGCTGTGGTGTGAGCCGCAGAGCATGGCGGAGGCGACAGCACGGGGTTCAAAGGCCACGTATGAAAGTCCTCCAGCATCAGCTTGCTCTCTCGGACGACTCGCTCTAGGGAAAGGCAAAAGCCTGTTCCGAGGGCAATCCCGCAGCAGCGAGGAGAGGCTGGCTCATGAGGGATAAAACCGAGGCCCGGGGACCAGCGTGGGGGGGGGGGCTGCCCCAGCCTCCTGAGAGACCCCAGCCACAACTATTCAACGGAGCCAGCCTCAAGTCCTGACCCACAGGAGCTACGAGAGATTCACAAGTGTTTACACATGTTGTCCTTTAAGGCACAACGTTTTTAATGTTAGGCAGTAATAAAGTCCTACAATTCTCTTCCTAAACTACTCTAACAATACCACCTGCAGTTACTTACTTAGGACCCACTAAGGAAATGTTGAGGTGCTCTACCTACATCATCTCATTTCATCCTTAAAGTGTATCTCTAGGCAGACAGCCCAGAGCCGCAGCCACAGCGAGGAGGCCAGCAGGTGTGGAAACCTGGGCGAAGACGCTCTAGTTAGCACTGCCAACCCCACGTCCCCTCTCTGGAACAGGTGCAAAGCTCAGGAAGGCCGCTAAGGTCTTCTCCTTCCCTTTCTCCCTACTCCCCCGCATGCGCACACTCCTGCTCCAACTAGCCCATCTTCGAAGTCCACACACCTCAGAGCCTCTCTGAGCCCCACTCACCAGGGCGGATCTCCGACACCATGGAACTTCATGTCCTCTGTTCCCCACGCTGCTCACCCACGGGCTCCCTCACTGTCGCACCTCAGGCCCCACTCACTTCCCAAACCCACACTCACCCGCCGCTTTGTTCTTTCATCAGAGCAGCCACCAAAACAGCAGCCTGTCCTTCAGGCAGCAAACCCCACACCACTTTCCTAAGAACTGTTCTTTCTCTTATAAAACTAACATCATTGTTGAGGTGCATGGGTGGTTCAGTCGGTTGAGCGTCCAACTCTTATCTCGGCCAGACTCTTAGCTCAGCTCAAGTCATAATCTCAGAATTCTGGAGTTCAAGCCCCGTATCGGGCTCTGCACTGACAGTGCGAGGCCTGCTTGGGATTCTCGCTCTCTCTCCCTCTCTCTCTGTCCCGCCCCTGCTCACATACTCTATAAACTTAAAAAAAAAAAAAAAAAAAAAAAAAAAATTACGGAAGCCTATTTTGCCCATCGTGAAAGTCACCCTCTCCTAGCACTTAATTCATTATTAGATTTACCCAGCTGTACAATCACCACCACAGACCTGTTCTAGAACATTTCATCACCCCACTGGGCCCCTCCCACCGACCGGCAGTCCCTGTCCTCTTCTCTCCCACCTCAGGAAACCACACAGTCTCTTCTGTCACTAGCTTTGTTGTCTCTGGGTTATTTCATAGACAGAATCACACAATCAGGTCTCTTACGGTGTCTGGCTTCCTTCACTGTGCGTGCTCCCGAGTGTGTCCACGCTGCAGCTCGTGTCTGGAGACAATTTCTTTTACTGCTGAGGAGTATTCCAATGTGTACACACCAAATTTTGTCCATCCATTTAGGTTGTTTGCAATTTTTAGCCACTGTGAATAACGCCACTCAGATCATTTATTTGCAGATCTTTGCATGGATAAATGTTTTTATTTCTCTTGAATAGATTCCTAAAAATAGAATTGCTGGGTCATATGGTAAATTTTTGTTTAATATTTTAAGAAACTGCCAAATGGTTTTCCAAAGTGGCTGCACCATTTTATGTTCCCACCAGCGATGTATGAAGGTCCTTAACCTATTTTTAATAGAATACCCATTCTGGTGGGTGTGAAGTAGCTCAATGTGGTTTTAATGGTGGTGATGTGTGAAGGGGGGGGAGGAAAAAACCCCACAACAACGGGATAAACTGGTACCAGTATGAATACGTGCTGCAGCCTCAGCTGGGTCCTCCCTCTTCACCCAGAAGCTCTGCTGGGTCTCTCCTGCCTGTTCCCCGTTCTCCCCAATACCCCGAACCTTCTTCCACTAAACCTCCCCCCCCCCCGCTATGCCCTCGAGCACGGCTGCCTCGGGGGGTTATTCCTTCCCCAAGAAGACACCTCACAGCTGCCACCAAGTGCCAACCTCTCTGTAGGAGCTCTGCATTCCGTTCCCGTGGACACACTTCAGGACCCCCGCGTCATCCATCACCCTCTCTCCTTCGTCTGCCATCTGGCCCCATTCTTTCGGTTTCTTCCATTAATCAGCCTCTAGCTCCAGATTAACACACACACAGCTTCCGAATACTTCCTTCTTCAAACTCTCAGTGAGGTATTTTGAGAGTCACTTAGATTCCCAATGTCCACCTCTCTATACTTCCACACACTGCTCAGCCCACGCCAATCTGATTGCTGTCCTCAAACACCGACGAAACAGTCCCTCTCGGAAACACTCAACGGAACTACCCACCCCTCCCTCTCTCCCCGACTAGTTCCCACCATGACCAGTTCCCACCTCATACCTCAGCATGACTCGCAAGCACAGGCAGTATAGCTCCAGACTATTTTTTAAACAACGTTAACACAGTGAAAAGCTCTGGAAGATAAAGACAGTGTCTCCCCCTGGAGCGAAGGGAAGGCGTGCCTACCGTCCATTATGACAAACCTGGGTTCCCCAAGTCCGAGCCCCCTTTTGGTAACACAACCATTCTGTGCACGTGCATCATCTGGCCCTCATCAGAGTCACCTGAAGAAACAGCGGCCTGTGAAACCAGTACACATGCTGGTGCTATGGATACTGCTTTGCTGTGGGTAATAAACCGTCCGTTGTCTCTAAGAGTCTCGTGTCTTCCATCAGCATCTATGAAACTACATCAGGCTAACTTGTTAACCTGAAAGGAGGATAAATTTTAGATCCTTTACAGTCCTGTTCGGGTTTCCTGGCCAACCTCTATTCCTTTGCCTGATTTTTACTTTTTTTGTAACCAAGTTCTGGGTACCAACATGGAGCTCAAATTCACAATCCTGAGAACAACAGTTGCACACTCGAGGTGCCTGGGAGGCTCACTCGATTAAGCATCCAACTCTCGATCTCAGCTCAGGTCGTGATCTCATGATTCATGAGGATCGGGCCCCATGTCAGGCTCTGCGCTGAGGATTCTCTCTCTCTAAATAAGTAAATAAACTTTAAAAAAAAAAAAAAAAAAAGGTTGCATACTCTATTGACTGAGCCAGCCTGGCCCCAGTACTGTGCCTGATCTTTAAACACAGGAGTCCTCAGAATTAACACCTAGCTCCCTTTTCTCACTATCCTGTCTCCCTGCAAGAGTTTTCATTGTTCCTAAGGCCTCACCTGACCATACGCCAACAATCCCAAAACATTCCTCTACAGTCCGGGTCTGTCTTCCGAGCCCCAAAATCGTATGCTTGATCACCTCACGAACACCTCTACCTGAATGACGGTATGTTCCCAAAGTCACCAGTATCCAGACCTGCGCCAGGCCACATCACGGCCTCCCCGTGTCCCCTCGCTCAGAAAACGGCACCACTGCCCACCTAGAGGCGTCTGTCATAGTCACCAGGTGTCAGCCTGGACACCTCTCACCCATCTCATCAATTTGTCTACTTCTTTCACCAGCACCCAATCCAGCCCAAGCCACCAGCGTGTCATTTCTCACCCAGGTACCCTAGCTTGCCTTCTGCCCCACGTTCTCCCCATGCCAGTGGTCTCTGGATTCCTGAGGGCCCCTAAAATCCTTTCAGGAATCTGCAAGGTCAACTACGACATTACCTGGCCTGTAGGCATTCGGAAACGTGCACGGACGGCAGGTGAACCACAGGCGTCACTGCGAACGGAAGGCCGTGGCGTCAGGCTGTACCTGTCCTCATCACACTGCTCATTTTCACACAATATACCAGGTTCACTTAAGAATGTCTTTGATGAAGCAGAAAAAGCATTAATTTTATGAAATCTCAACAGATGACATCAAGTCTTAATACTGTGACTCCCCTGAGGGTGGGTCTACAGCGTCTCTGCTCAAAGCCCAGCACAACTACTCGAGGACACTTGCGTGACGGTCTCCACTGCAGGCTCCATTAGCCACCTGTCCCAAGAACAGCACTTTCACCGGAAAGAACAAATGACTCAAACGTGCATGTCTGGCAGATGGGTTCTCGGAAATGATCTAGTCCCACCACCGTCTGCTCATTTCATTCACTGAAGGTCCCTGAGAAATACAGTTCACTAAGTCACACAGATCTTCCAAGGCGACTTTATCACACGATACAGAAGAGTCCACACATGTCTGCTTGTTATCATGACAGCCGCTCGGCACAGGGGCCGGGGCCTGGGGCAGCTGGGCACCTGCCGGGCTGGCATGCCAACCACACACTCCCGGGCTTCCCCAGCAAGCCCCCGCGTGGCCCAGGCTCTCCAGAGTGACTGTCTCGCCACCTCAGTCTCTGCCTGCCGCCTGCCTGCGCTCCAGAGGGTGCCCACGGCCCACCAGGCAGCTCCAGGCCACACCTCCTGCTGTCAGACCTCCTGCTGTCTCCGAGTAGGTCTGTCCTGAGTAGGTCCGTCCTTCCTCGTACTGCTTAGTGCACCAAGCAGAAAAGGAGACTGCATAAATTCTACCTCTTCTAATAAGAAATTTCTAGAATTCGGTGAATCCAGAAAGCTAATCCCCTAAGGACAGGTAACCAAAATGACATGTGGGAACCAGGACAACCCGGTAACTTAACCTAGAAAAGTACAATAATTTATGTTATCACACTTCTGGAATGAGCTGATAACAGTGATACCCTTCGATCAATTACCGAGTGGAAGGGAAGATCCCACAGGTGGCTGCGGAGAGGGTGCAGAGGGGGTGTGGGGAGGGTGAGGGGGGTGCGGGAAAGGTGCAGAGAGCGTGCAGAGGGGGTGAGGAGGGAGTGCGGGTGAGGAGGGGGTGCGGGGAGAGTGTGGAGGTGAGTAGGGTGTGCGGGGAGGGTGTGCAGAGTGTGTGGAAAGGGCTCGGGGGAGTGCAGGGAGGGGGCACAGAGGGGACGAGAAGGGCAGCTGTTCCACAGGCAGGCGGCCATGAAAGGCACTCCCGCATCCGGGACTGCAGACCCCCCGGGTCAAGGCGCAAGGGCCCGTGCTACAATCAGGCCATACAGTGTATCTCTGAGTGTGGAGGTCACCGTCGGCCCGCACACAAGTTTTAACATCTTAAATTCCCAACACTGAAAAACCAGAATTTTTTCACGTGAAAATCCAAATACCTGGCTTCTGAAAACATCGGAGAATTTAAGCACACCAACCTCATGCTCCTGCTGGAAAAGAGCACCCCACCCCTTACACAGGGCGCATGTTCTCGTCTGCCACCGCTCTGAGCAGGGCCAGTCCTCGACGGTCCCTGCCAGCATGAGCACGTGACCTCGGTGCCAGGGCACAGGCATGGGCGGCACGCTTACGGTGTTGGGCTCCTGCATCTCCTCTGCCATTCACACGGTAATGGCACTCAGTGGTGGGGCCTTGGCCAAGTGGACACTGACAGAACTGGTGTTACAGAATGGATGTGATAAATGACCCACACTAGCACTTTTATCTCTGCCGTTACGAAGCTGGGAAACAGAACAGGATTAAGGGGGGGAAGTACCGGTCTGAAATCAGAAGTGTCTAAGACCAAACCTCCTCGCTTAGAAGAAATGGGACTCCGGCAAATTACTTAGATTTTTAGCCTCATTTTTGTCACCTGTACAGAGATAAAACTATCTGCCTACCACAAAGCAACATAAGGAAGATATACAGTGGGCTTTATTAATTACTCACAAGTGAAAAATTCCAAGTGTAAACAGTAAGTGCAGAAATTACCGCAGAAGAAAACATCAGCTAATAAGCGGGCTTTAGAGAAACCAAATAGGATGGAAAAGTACACGGGGGAAGGCGGGGGGGGGGGGTACGGGACGGACAGTAATCACAAACATTCCAGGCTCACCCCAGGCCCCAAGGCAGGTAGCCCTGCAGTCCAGACTGAGACCAAGAGCTAAGGGGGTGAAGAACCCACTGGAGTAGATACGGGGTGAACCTAAAAACCTGGTCAAGGGCAGAGGCCTGGACCATTCTATGAAGTCTTGTAACACCCTCAGATCTGGCAACAGGATTAACTCATATCCATGTCTGATTAGAGTCAAGGTATCGCTTCTGTCTCTAACTAGTACCAGGCTGGACAGATTTCCAGTAAAGAACTCTGACCTTTAAACACACACACACACAAAATATTGCCATGAATGAAATTTAAGAAAGCAGAGAGAGAGAACAGATTCCTGCTTCTTCAAGACTGTTTCCACCCACTCACTGACAAGGTGGAGAAAGTAAGAAAACCAGCACCTACATCAAGGAAAGCACACACACGTACTGTCCTCAGGCACCCCTGGCAGGCGCAGCACCAGCCACTAACCGAACAAACGCGCTCCCTGACACCGTGCAATTCGCCACCGTGGCGGGGACAGTCTTCTGTGTCCCAGGACCTCCCCGGCTGCCGCACGGAACCGAGGGCCTGGCCCAGACAGGTCAGTGACTAGCAACCTGAAGTGAAAAAATTACCCTAGGACAATGACATTCCTGTCCCAGGGATCTGCAATCAGGACAGACTGATCCAGGAAGGTATAAGAGCTAAGCTACAGACTGAGGCTGTCATTTGGGGCCACGTCTAAAGTTAGTGGGCAGAGGACACGGGGTTGCACGAAGCAGAGGGTGCAGAAGAATGGAAGGTGCAGAAATCTGAAGCCCTGAGAGGAAAAATAAAGAGCTTCCTCAATTCTGGCCCACATCCATTTTCTTGAGATAAAGCCGCATTTCACCGGCCAGGGAACTCTGCACCATTACAATAAGTCTTCCTTCACTTGAGGTAGCAGGTGTCTGTTCTTTGCCACCTGAAAGGCCAAATCTAAAACACAAAACGTCAACAAAAGCAAAGTTAAAATCAACAGACTCTTAGACAAAATGTGGAGAGTTAGTGAACAACACGGCTGTTCTCTACCAAGAACAGTAGAGTCATGTTAGGTAAAATTAATCCTTAGAAAGTTCTACACCGTGTGTAAACTTTACGAACTATTGCACCGCTAACCTAACTCACAGCCCTTTCCAGAGTCCAGTGCAGAGACAAGATGAGAAAACATGGACACGCGTCCCCTCTGGCAAGCTAACTGCTCCACAACAGACACATGACAAGCCTGGCCACACTAGGTTAAATCTACAGGTGAAAAAGTCAGCCGCAGAGACAGTCTTAACTGGCTGGTAAAACAGTCCTATCCTAACGGCGAGCAGCAGCTACACCGGGCATTACACCAAATCAGTAAGTGGGCTACAGAGCCAGATGACCAGAGGGAAGACAGTCAAAAAGAAACAGGGATATAAAGACAGGCAGCCTTCAAGTGACAAGAACAGCCTCTGCTTTAGAAATCCTGGCTCGCTTGACGACTGACTGCTTTCTTCCTTCATCTTTCGATGTGTGGAAACCACATCTTTCCTTGAGTTTTTGTTCCTTACATCAAGCGTAAAGACTGGAACATGCAGTACCCAGGGAAAAAGAAACGCCGGTGAAAGAGGAGGGAAGGGCAAGCTTTCACACCAACAAATCTCATGACAAGCTTGCATCAAAATGTAAACACTACACACACAGCAGCTTTACTTATAAATAGGAAGAGCTGGTGACAAGCCCCATATTCACGGATCCGCTCACCGAACCATGACACATTCACACAGGCAGTACGGTGCAGCCGCTGGAGGCCGTCGAAGAGGCTAGGTAACCCTTGCTACCTGAACTCCTGCTCCCAGACTCAGAAACCAGAGAATCAGATAGCAGGAGATACTCGTATCCCAGGACATGGAAAGATGTTCATGATATAGCAAGGAAACAAACAAAAAAAGATTACAAAACATACACCGTATTTCTCTTAAAAGCAGCGCGTTTACATGTGTTTGTACCTACGCATAAAAATGACAGTTTCTCTACTGCCTGTAATGTTGTCTTTTTGTGATTCTCAACCCCAATCTAGTTTGTTATAAACAATAAACACTCTCCTAAAAAATTAAATAGGCTTTTTCAGAGGCTGCAAGTTAGGATTTGGAAAACCAAGCCTCAGCTCTACACAGGGCAGTAGTGAAACAAGGAGTCAGGACGGGAAGGACAAAGGGTGATGAGATGGCCCTCCATAAAGGGGGCCTGGGGCTTTCCTCCAGCGAAAGGCCCTGCTGCTCAGCGACAGCCGCTCTGCAATGTTCCCCATCGCCAGGCCAGTCTTTCCACTGTCCTCCCCCTTCCTCAACATGTCTCCTTCCGTTTGCTCTAGACCCACTGTCCAGTCTCACTCCCCACATGATGAATGCCCTCCATGGCCCGACTGTTCAATATTAATTCAAGTCCTAGCTCCTTCAGAAAGCAGTCTCTGTCCCAGGGAACAGTGATGTCTCCCCTCCTTGGAAACAGGTCTATTTTCACATCCAGAGATCTATGTAACAGAGTTACTCAAAATCTTGAAGGCTGTAGTCAGTGCAATGGAGCACCAGACAGGCAGCTCCCGATCACGAAAAAGGCGATTTGCCGTAAGTAAACTTATAGAAGATTGAAATGAAATCAATGTGCAGGATGTGTCCACTTCCACAAAGATACCGTGAGTGTAAACCTGGGAAGCAAAAAGATAAAATGGCAGTAAAAAAGGCAGAAATTGAATGATTTGTGTTGTGCTCTATGGAAAGACAGACGGAGTAAGGAAGAATCCGGGCCGGCTCCCTCCCCAAGCACTTCAACCCCTTCTCCCTTGCCGCCATCTACTGTCAAAGCTGGAAAGCCACCTACTGACCCTCGGCCTCCCTGAAGTGGCCACTGACCTGGCCAAGGAGATATAGGCAAAAGCAGAGGGCTTCCCTCCCTGTGCTGCCTGTCTAGCTGCCTAGGACATGGCCAGCGCCTGCAGGTGCAACAGCTCTTTGTGACCAAAACAAGGAAAGTAAAACAGAAAAAAAGCCTGGGTCCTTGCTGGCACTGGTGCTATACAGTCCTGGTCTGCCCAAATCCAGATTTCCTGTTCATGCGAAAAACAAAGCTGTTTGCTGAAGCCACTATCTGTACATCAGGTTTTCAGTTCCTTGCAGGCGGTCCTGACAGCGCACAGGGGGCTCGGGAGAGGGGCTCGCAAGAGCGAGGTCGCCACCGCTGTCGTTCTCCACCTGGCAGGCGTCAGAACAAGGGACAGGAGCAGAGGAGACCGTGGCCCCAAACCTCGGTGACACAAAGCGGGGTCCCCTAAGCACATCTCTGGAAGGCCACCAACATGGTCCCTCCAAAAGTGCAACAAAGACGCTCTGTTCTGATGATAAACAAGCAAAACAACCCTCCACTGAAGCTACTCCTTTCTTCCCAAGTCACTTCTTTCCAATTCTATTCCCCCGAGTGAGGACTAAGAAATCACTAGTTACCAATAACCCTTTCCTAATAACCACTCCATGAATAAAACAGGGCTTTAATCCCATGGAAATAAAAACCAAATTTCTGTTTTGAAGACATTTATATTTACAGGTGTTTTATTATTGTATGTATCACGCTTATAAACACCCCAGTGCTCTGGAACTCAGTTATCCAGATGCCCACGAAAACTTATTTTCCAGAGAAAATTTAGCTTTTATATTATTAACCTTCTCTTTCAAAACATTTTAGTTTTTTTTAATAGTTCCCTACTGATTTTCTGCATTCTTGGGGGGGGGGGGAAGAGCCCATTTCCAAATGGGCACATTTCCACAAATTACCCAAAGAAAGAACTCATATTCAATTTTTAAAATATCCTTACATATGCTCTTTTATTTATTAAGCTATAAAATATGGGTTAAAAAACTTCCAGGCCAGAATCACTAGATATTTGAAAGAAGCAAAGGAAAATAAAAGATCTTTATTACGTAGAAGGAATTTAGTTGTTCCCTATTCAAAATTTTAAAAACTCATCATCAGTTAAAGGATAAAATAAATGTGAATTAAAGACATAGAACACTTAGAAAATAACCAGCCTCTCTTAATACAAATCACAGCACCCAAAATGCAAGGTAAAGGATACTGCGCTCATTGTGGAGAATCTTTTATTTTTAAAAGGCAAACTAATTCTAAGACCGGTTCCTTCTCCAAAATATTGAAATAGCCTCATGATGTACAAGAAAAACTGCCAGTGGCAGTCTAGAATATTTAGACACATCAAAACCTACAGGAAAATCAAAAAGCAATTCTTCTTAATTAAAGAATACAAAAAGAAAACTTTAAAAGAGAGGCTCCCTCCAAAATGCACTGCAATAGATCTGGCATTTATTTTTCAGTAGTTTTCACTGAAAAATCCACAAACAAAAAACACTGCTCCAAACAGATCTTCTCTTCATTGGCTGGTTCAGTCTTCAACTGTCCATAAAGTCAAGACCTCCATCTAATACCCTAGGGTTTAGTCTTCTGAGATCTCAGTGAAGGGTCTGACCATGATCAGGCACCTGCCAAGGTCTGCCAACAGTGCTGGTGCACAGCTCAGATCAGCGGGCCCTGCTGATGGTTCCAATACTAGCATGGCAGGTAAGGAATGGTAGGCACTGTTCACTTGAAAAATTAAAGCATGCATATAATACGTGTAGAATATCATCAGTCAGGGTTTTTTTGGTTTTTAAATAGTTTCTCTGTGGAAAAAAATCACCGCTAAATGATCTTACATTTTTAAATGAGAAATTAAAGTATGGACTTATACCCTCCTCAAACAAAAGTCGTCCCAGGAAGGTATTTTAAAATGTTAGAAGTACGTGTAGGCTTACCTGTTACAACATGGTGGGAGTAAATTTAAAATTTCTTCAGCTCAGCTTAACAAATGCATTTTTATTATTGGAAACTAAATCTCCCCTCAACCCCCAAAGTTTAAGCAACATTACCATACTTGGTGCCTCCAAGTCTAGGTACATTGAAGAACTTCTTACGTGAGCTGTCATTTAATGTTTCAATAAGGTACTCAAAGGTGTATCCTGAAAAAAAAAAGTATAGTTTCATTAAACACAGGTACAAAGTACCTTAAAACACAGTGAAAATAAGGAGAAACCAGCTTTGTCCATTAAAACCTTCTGCAATGCTGGAAAGGTTCCATATTTGCACTGTCCTATAAGGAAGCCAATCAGCTACATGCGGCTACTGAGCACTTGAATTGCGGCTATAGCCATGGAGAAAAAAAATTTCAAATTTTCATTTTAAAATTTAATTAATTTTGATTTAAATAATCGTACACGGCTAGGCTCCACTATTGGACAACAATGTTCAAAGCATGATTTTTGTCAAATAAAAACAGGTGAAGTAATGAACTCGTGAAGTGTGGTAACAAAGACTCCCCGGAGAGAAGGAATAAAACTGATCGAAATGATGTACAGGCGTCTGTCTGGGGAGGACCTGTCTTGGAAAATTGTTAAGTACAGATAGAAGACTCAGAACGCCACAATGACAAGGGTTGCTGTTTGAAAAAATAATCGAAAGAGATTTTTACAGAGCATTCGACAACATGGACAAAATCAAAACTACACGAAAACAAGAAACTTGTCCGGAAAGACCCTGACAGGTCTGCAGACCCAAAGCACAAACGAACAACTGAATTTCCCCCGAAGGAGAGTGAACCGAACCACGAAGTCAGACCGGGGGTCTCCGCGGAGTGTCCCCGGCTCGCAGCGTTCCCGGGGGCAGAGCCTGCGGATCTTTTGTGCAGACTCATCGCGGAGGGTGGGCAGGACCCTCGGCGTTAGCACCCCGGGCCACTGTGGGAACGGGAGCGCGTCCCTCCCCCCGCCCCCCCCGCCCCGAGGACGGTGAGAGTGGGGACCCGCGCCTCAGTGGGCGCTCCGGAACTGGCCGACCGGAGCCCGGCCTTGACTGCTCCCCGCCGCCCGCCCACCACTCCGGGCCGGAGCCCGCGGCACGGGGAGGGGGGGTTCAGCCGGGCGGCGGGGGTCCACCCGCGGCGGCGCGAGACCCCGGCAGGGAGACCCCGCCCCCACCCCGGCTCCGCGGACGGGGGCGGCGGGAAGGCGGGCGGCCTCTCCCGACCCCGGGGCCGCCGAGCAGCGGCCTCGGGCAGAGGCGGGCCCCAAGCAGGCCGGCCCGGGCGAGGGCGGCGGGCCCGGGGCGCGCGGCCCGGCAGGCAGGCCCGGGCGAGCGGAGCGGGGAGCGCGGTTGTGGTCGGAAACTGACCTGCAGCTGGGGCGTCCATCGCCGGAGACCATAGTATCCCAGCGGGGAGGGGGCCCGCGGGGGAAGGCGGGGGAGGCCGGGCGGGGAGAGGGAGGAAGGCGGGCGGGCTGGCGGGGGAGCAGGAAAGGGGCAGTCTCGCGCAAACACCGCGAGAGCAGCGGCGCCGGGCCGGCCAGCGCTCGCGGGATTTGCCGTCCGACTGTCGCGAGATCTTCCGACGAGGAAACAAAAGAAAGACAAGGGGTGGTGCTTCGGGAAGGCGGTCCTCCCGGGCGTCGGGAGGGTAGGCGTTGGACTCGGGGCGAGCATTGCAGGGTTGCGGCCTGGCGTGTCCTACTGGGCTTGAGGAGTCGAGCTGCGTGCGGGCTCTCTCGGGGAATCCCGGGGGAACCCTGGGACACCAGGCGCCGAAGAGCCGCCTTGCTCTGCACACAGGCCTGGCTTCACCTGGGCGCTCAGGTGGAGCCCGCGCGCCTTCCAGGAGCCAGGGCTCGGCCGACTGCGGAGCGATGTCTGTCCTTGTATCGCTCCTCGGGCTCCTGACCCCCTCGGCCGCCGAACCTGCCTGTGGCAGACAGACAGGGCCCCGGAGAGGGCTGCCTGCGCACGTTCTGCCTCCCTCGCCCCTCCCCTCCCACCCCTCTACGGCTCCCACCTTCGGAACCGCGGGGCCCAGGTCGCGTGGCTGCACGTGTTGATCTCAGTTTTCCAGCCTTCCTGTCCTGAGGGGCGCCATTTCTCTGCCCAGCTACTGAACCTCGGGGTATAAACAGACCCCAGGGCCCTGCTCTTGGCGCCCCTGCTCCGAGCTCCCTGGACCACCTCACCCGTTTCCTTTACATGCTGATGCTTCCCAGTCCACCTGTAACCCAAACACATCTCCTAACCGCAGAGGTGTGTATTCTAGTACCTACAGGACCCCTCCACATCCACAGACACCCCAGACTCAAAATCTCCAAAACTGAACTCATAGTTTCTCCCCTAAGACCCACTATTGCTTTTGTATTGCTTGTGTCACTGAACAGTACCACCATTCACTCGGTTGCCCAAGCCAGAAACCTGTGTGTCACCCTTGACTCCTGTACCTTTGATCCATGACGCAAGAGCTGTCCGAGCATTTATTCACCTTTCCCACCATACCCTCTCCTACCACCGGGGACTAGATTTGAACATTTCCTGTCTGGATGGAGGTGACAATCTTCTCAAAAAGAACCCAGGACATGAATGCTATTGTAATCTTCCTTTTCATGATGATAAGCTCAGAGTTAAGTAACTTCACCAACATTATCCAGCCACCAAGTGACTCAGGACTTGGACTCAGTTCAAATGGATGACCAAGTCCACATGTTTAACTTAGTCCTTCGTGGTCTGGTTGGTATCTCATGCTATTGTTGATAACCTTTTTCAGGGAGCTGACTTAGGCAGAATCACTTCTCTGTCGCTGCAGCAATTCAGTGTACATTAAAACCATACCCAAATTTTTATTTGTAAATGGGGTTAACTTTTAGGCTCAGATAATTGTAGCAAATGTGTTGTTATTTTTATGTATGTGTGTCTCTGTGGATGGGTGTGTTACCCATCCTAAACATCTGGTAGCATGTTCAGTGGGGGAGGTTGTCTGATTATTGTGCAATTCTGTCCTGTGGAGTGCAGGTAATCTAACATTAATTACCAAAAGTGCTCCTACACCATGGTAACAAGTAAGAACCCCTGCCCATTTTCTGAATGTCTCGCTGAGAAGCACTAAATCACCATTTGTCTGTGGCTGGACACATTGCCTTTCGTGAAAAAACAAATGTATTGAGATTAAATTTACCCATTTTAAAAGCTTTTTATTTTGTGACAATTGTAGATTTAAATGCAGTTGTAAGAAGTAATAGAGACCACACACACTCTTCATGGAGTCTTCCCCAATGTAACATAGTACAAAATCTAAATAAGGAATTGGACATTGATACAATCCTTTGACCTCATTCAGATCTCAGCGGTTTTACATCCACTCCTTTGCCAGATGTATGTGTATGTAATTCTGTGTGATTTTATCACTCGGGTAGACTTGTGTGACCATGGCCATGGTGAAGATAACACAACGTTTCCAAGGATCACTCTTGTTGCCCTTTCATAATCATACCCACTTTCCTTCTAGGCTGCATGCCGTCATTCCTGAGCTCCGCTGAACCACGAATCTGTTCTCCATTTCTATAATTTCGACAATTCAAGAATGTTATACTAATGGAACCATACTGTATATAACCTTTTAGTATTGGCTTTTTTTTTTTAAGTTTATTTATTTATTTTGAGAGAGAGAGAGAACAGGGGAGGGGCAGAGAGTGAGGGAGACAGAGAATCCCAAGCAGGCTCCATGCTGTCAGTGCAGAGCCCGACTAGGGCTCGAACTCATAAACTATGAGATCATGACCTGAGCGGAAATCAAGAGTTGGATGCTCAACTGACTGAGCCACCCAGGCGCCCCAGGCTTTTTTTTTTTTTTTTTTTTTAATTCAGCATCATTCCCTAGAGGTCCATCCAGGTTGTTGTATCATTAATTTGTTCCTTTTTATTGCTGAGTAGTATTCCATCATGTGAATGTTCCACAGTTTATCTATCCCTCATTGAGAACCATTTGGGCTGTTATGAATAAAGCTGCTGCGAGCATGTATGCACAGGTTTTTGTATAAACATACATTTCTATTTCTCTAGTAAATGCCCAAGAGTACAGTTGTTGAGTTGTACAGTAATTGCATACTTAGTGTTTAAAGAAACTGCCAAACTTTCCCAAAGTGACTGTACCATTTTACATTCCTCCCAGCAACCTATGAGTGACCCAGTTCTACATCCTTGCCAGTGTTTGGTGATGTCACTATTTTTGGTTTTAGCCATTCTGATAGGTGTGAAGTGATACCTCACGTGGCTTTAACTGGTATTTCCCTAAGGTCTAGTGAAATTGAATACCTTTTCCTGTGCTTACTTAACATTTCTATATCCTGTTTCGTGCAATGTCTGTTCATGTCTTTTGTCCATTTTCTAATTGGAGTGATTTTTCTTCTTTTTTTCTATTGACTTTTGAGAGTTCTTTATACATTCTAGATGTAAAGTCAAAATGTGGTCTTTTGTCAGATAGGTGGTTTGAAAATATTTTCTCTCAGTCTGTAGTAAAATTGCTTTTTCTCCCTCACACACTGCTTTTTGGACAAAATTGGAGATTTTATTAGCAAGGAAGAAGAGGAAATAACTGTAAGACTGCGAACCCCCAGTGTCTGCCACACAGCACTAGACTATACCCTCCATGAGGACACATGCCTCATCTGTGTTATTTCTTGCTGTCCCCAGCATCTAAAATAGTGCCTGGCACAAAGTACCAAATAAATGTTTGTGGAATGAATAAAATGACTTTTTCAAGGTTATACAACTGACTACCAGATTAAAAAGAGGCTAACAATTTGTTCCTAATTTCAACATTTAGAAAATATGTATTTAGTTTTTATTTAGAAGAGAGATGAAGAACTTCACAGAGGAAGAGCAGAGGACGGCCTTCCCTAACAGGCCAAACACTGACAGTAACTGCCTGCTGATCCTTCAGTCGGCCCGTGGGAACCTCATCTCTCTACATAAATCCAAGTATTTTTTCCAACCACATCCGTATTCTTCAAAGAGAAGTTTTCACAATACATTTTTTTCAAGTTTCCTTTCTGCTAAGATGCTTAGCACTTCAGTGATATTTTTAGTGCCCCTTAGATCAGTGTCCTGGGCAGGTTCATCTCTTTTTCTTTAATTAAACTTTTTATTTGGAAAAAAAAATTCAAGGATACAGAAGTTACAATAGACTTTCTTACACATGTCACCTAGATTTGTTTAGTGTTAACAATTGCTACATTCTCTCTCTCTCTCTCTCTCTCTCTCTTACTCTCTCTCTCTCTCTCTCTGTATTTATATACTGCACAAAAAGGTCCACAATATTTGGGGCACCTGTTTATTTTTCAGCTTGAATGTAATTTGACATAAAACACTGTGAAAATGTAAGGTGTACAATGTGATGATTTGATACATATATACATTTGGAAATGATTACTACCGAAAAGCTCGTTAATACTTCCACCACTCCACATAGTTACCTTTTTTGTGTGAGAACTTTTAAGATCTATTCTTTTAGCAACTTTCAAATAACCATACAATATTGCTAAGTATAGTCACCCATCCTCATGATTTCTTATTCTAGTTCTTCCTGAATGACTTGAGAATAAATTACGGAGATAAAACTCCTGAGCCCTAAAAACTGCATCGCGTATCTCCTAAAAGCAATGGAAGTCTCTTACCCAGCCACGGAGACATGATCAAATTCAGGCAAGTTAACGTTGCTATAACACTATTCTCTAACTTACGATGCATATTCAAATTTTTCCAATTGTCCCAACATTGTCCTTTCTAGAAACTTCTTTTAATAATCCAAAATCCAATCTAGGATCAAGCATTGCATTTCGATGTCACATTTCTTTTGCCTCCCATAATCTGGAACTTTTCCTCTGCTTTTCACTTTCCTTTATGACACCAACATAGTTGAACAGTCCCGACCCCTCGTGGGCTCACCCAGCTGTTTCTTCAGGATTAAATGTCGTCTATACGCCTTTGGCGGGAAGGCTGCAGGAGAAATGTGCCCATTTCACCGCATCGTATCAGGAGGCACCTGATTTCATTTAGTTAGTTCCCTTTTAGTAACCAAGCCATCTCTTACCTAAAATCAGATCACCCATCAAGTCTGAGTCTGTGAGGTTGTAGAGCCCAAGTTTTTACCTGCCAACAGCTTTGTGGCTTGACACAGTTTCACGTATTGTGAGGGGTGGAGTGGAGTTCCCCCACGCCTTTCTGAATCTTCTCAGGATGGCCTCTCAGTCGCTGAGCCCTGAGTCCTGCCCCACTCTTCCGATGTATGTTTTAATTCTACACAGGGAGAGCATCTTTGGTTATTGATAGCTCCAAAATAAATGCCATATCTTAAAAAGTCAAAGCCATGGCAAGAGGGCCTGCCACCCGTGGCTCACCTGGGAAGCCGTGGCTCACCTGGGAGGTGCCGAATCTGACTGCAGGTCAGGCAATTGGAGCAGCTGCCATCTGGGTGCACAAGAGCAAAGGGGACCCTCGTACACTAGGGCCCGTCACTGTGCGTTCTGCCCATCTGGCCAAGTGGGATGCAGGAAAGGCCTTTTCCTTTTAGCTGCTAAGATTAGACCACATATTAAAACATTTTAGAAACTCATAAAAACCCCTGTCTATTGCCAGTATGTGGTTAAGAATGTCAGCGAAGTCTTGCAGAGCACTATCCTTGCAACCGTGATAAGATACAAAGTAAAGAGGAAAGGTGACTATTCTTCAGACCCTTCTTTTTCCTAAAGGAAGAGACAGAATTACCATCAGTAAAATGAAGAGGAGCATAACCCTCAAAAATACTGTTATAGGTTAAATCATGTCCCTCCAAAGTCCATACTTTGAGGTCCTAGCCCCTGGTGCCTCAGAATGTGAACTCATGTGGAAATAGAGTCCCTGCAGGTGTAATTATCTAAGAAGAGATCCTATCAGAGTAGGGTGTATCCCAATCCGATGGCTAGGGTCCTAATGGAAGAAAGCAGCACATGGACACACAGAGGAAGGCAGCCACGTGAAGAGGCAGACACGCGGGGAGAACGCCGAGTGAGCGTGAAGGTGGGGACAAGCCCAGGAGACCAGAGGCAGGAGCAGGTTGTCCCTCCCAGCCCCCTGGAGGAGGCAGCCCTGCCCACACCTTGAAGTCAGATGTCCAGCCTCTGGGACGGTGAGGCGGTAAGCCCCCCACTCTGTGGTGCTCTGTTTTGGGGCCACATTAGGGAACCGGTAGAAACCTCCTTGGAGTATCCACGGTGTGGTGAAGATGGTGTGGGCCAATGGTCAACTCACCTAGCCCCAAACTCAGTGTCACTGTCCCCAAAGGAGTGACTCCATTAGGCTCAGCTGTGGATTTAATTGGTTGAAGTAAATCTTCTCGTTTCAAAAATTACTTTACACCATCTGTTCCTACTTCCAGGCATAGACCCTGTTCTTTGCCCCTGTCATCAAAGAAACCGTAATGTCCTATTACATCAGAATTCCTAAATGTCTCCTTCACTGCTGCCTTTCACTTGGGTTGGGGTCATTTCTTACCTGGACCAAACTGATGACATTTGGCCATGTTTTGGCCAAAAAAAAAAAAAAAAAAGATTGTATATGGTTCAACCTAATAGTCATTTCCTAGTGGGTCTTCCTGCCCACGCGTCACTACTGCCCTGATCGCCCTTTACAGCCCTCAGGATATTCTTCCTGAAAGGCAAGTCTGATCCTGTCTGCTGAAAATCCTTCAAAGTCTCCACCATTACCTTCAAGATAAAAATCTGAACTTCCCTCCACAGCAGTTGAGGTCCTGTTGGACCTGACCCTCCCCCACTCTCCAGTCTTATCTCCTGACGCAAGTACCATCCTTACCCAACGCCGTTCCCGTACAGAACAGGCTTCCCTGAGTTTCCCTGGAAACAAGCTGCATGTGACCTGGATCTTGTGTACATGGACCAGCTGACGTCTGGTCGGCCTTTCGGAGCAGCCGAGGCTCCTCCGTGTGCAGCGTTCACTGCTCTCACCCGTGTCCTGGTCCCCAGCCGTGGGCTCCCGCTTTC
Organism: Cryptoprocta ferox; assembly: GCA_028646485.1. Classification (NCBI taxonomy): domain Eukaryota; kingdom Metazoa; phylum Chordata; class Mammalia; order Carnivora; family Eupleridae; genus Cryptoprocta; species Cryptoprocta ferox. The sequence goes on along the minus strand of CM053560.1, from coordinate 137,289,675 downwards.
GTACCCGCCCAGCCCGTTGGGCTTCCCCCTCATAGCCCTTAGCTCACTAGGCTATAATTCCGGGTTTACTGTCGGTTCATTCGCTGCACTGTGACTCCCTGAACACAAGGACCAGGCTCTTACTCTCCCTCCCTTTCTCCTGGCACAGGGCCTCGCACGTGGCGGCCCCAGAAAGTCTTGATGAAGCGAATGGATGCGGGAATGAACAAAAGAAACCTGATCATGCATATGCAAGGTTCCCAAACTTGTACAACAGGCAAGTTAGACATAAACGATTCAAATTAGGAAAGGATTCATCTTTTAAAAATAATTTTCTACAGGAATTTTGTAAACAGCAAGCTATCCTAGTGAATTTGAAAATATGACTTGAATTTAAAACTTAAATTGATAGAAACTTGACTCTTGGACACTTGGTACTTTGGACACTTCAATTCAGTTCAATCACCATTTAAATATTATCTGTTACATTCCAGGGGCGCCTAGGTGGCTCAGTCGGTTGAGTGTCCGACTTCGGCTCAGGTCATGATCTCACAGTTCTTGGGTTTGAACCCTGCATCAGGCTCTGTGCTGACAGCTCAGAGCCTGGAGCCTGCTTCGGATTCTGTGTGTGTCTCTCTCTGCCCCTCCCCCACTCATACTGTGTTTCTCATACTGTTTTCTCTCAAAAATGAACGTTAAAAATTTTTTTTAAATAAATAAATATTATCTATTACACTCCGGAATAGTGAAGAGGAAAGTGCCCACATTTGAGGAGCTCATAAACAGATGTGCTAATATAGGTGCCAATAAAACCATAACAGCTAACAACTATCCAAACGTGTTAGGAGCTTTACATGCCTTATCTCATTGAGACCCTCGTAGCAGCCCCCTAAGGCACTAGTTAGGGTGTTTCTGCTACAGGAAACACACAGCTCAAACAGGCTTTATTTATTATTATTGTTAATGTTTTGTTTTTATTTTTTAGAGAGAGAGAGAGACAGATAGCAGGAGAGGGGCAGAGAGAGAGGGAGACACAGGATTCAAAGCAGGCTCCAGGCTCCGAGCTGTCAGCACAGAGCCTGACTCAGGGCTCGAACTCGTGAACCTCAAGATCATGACCTGACCTAAAGTTGGTTGCTCAACTGATTGAGCCCCCCGGGTGCTCCTCAAACTGGCTTGAAATACATGCATCTTCTTCCCTAAATTGAAGTGCTTGTATCTTATCAGGAGCGTGGGCATCCAGCAGCTGCCTTACAGAATCAGAGGCAGGCAGAGCTTGAGTAGATTCCTGGAAAGAGCAGCCCGAGGACAGCAAACGTTTGTCTGACGGCTGATCTCAGCCTGGCCCGGCGCTGGGGCTGGGCACACACAAGAGGTTAGGACAGCTCCAAGCTGAGATCACTCTTAGTCTAGGCAGGACACAGGCTCTTTGACGATGTGTCTAATGTGCCAGAAAACAGTGCTACCAGGAGGCAGACGTGTTTAAACTCAGAAACTTTGTGGATAGGATATTTCCCAGCCAGCACCATGCACATCTGATATCCATTTTCTGTTTCTTCTGCCCCAACTACTATGATTTTTCCTTTGGGCAATTCAATCCTTCCCCACTCTTCATTCACACACCCACCACTGGACTCATTACTTGGCTCAGGAATTGAAGCAACAAAGCACAACAACACTTTTGCTGAGATGGGAAGCTTCCTTTTCTCTAGAAGTCATGGGGAGTAAGGTTGTGACATCTGGAGCTGCTGCAGCCATTTTTACCACTGCAGTGGTAAGTCCGCAGCCGTGGGGTCTGGTGTGCAGAAACTGAGAATGAAAATAAGAGTGTGGAAAACCGAGAGAACAGACGGAGAAAAACTGGGTCCTGCGTGTTAATCCTTTTAGCTTGTGGATCAAGCCTTTCCTGTTCTCCATAAGAACCTCCTCTAAAATTTTTTTCAGTTATGTGAGCCAATAAACCCCTTACAGTTTAAGCCAATTTGTGTTTTTTATTTGTTTTTGGTAACTTGCATCAAAAGATCTAACACTACTTATGAGCTGTGCAATTTAGGGCAAATTACTTAACTTCTCTGAGCTACACTTTCCTCAATTGTAAAGCTGGAACAGTAACAATGACAAAGTAGATCAATATGTGCCATCAAATGTGTGTGAGGGTTGTATGAGTTTTCAGTAGTGGCTGTAACAAGTGACCACACACTTGGTAGTCTAAGACAACACAATTTCATTATCTTGTAGCTGTGGAGGTCAGAATTCTGACACGGGTCTCACCCTGCTAAAATTGAGGTGTCTGCAGGACATTCGTTTCTGGAGGCTCCAGGGGAGAATCCGTTTCCTTGACTTTTCCAACCTCTAGGGGCCCCTCTTACTTCTCGGCCTCGAGCACCCTGACAGCCCAGGAGTCCCAGGGGCCTCTGCTTGGCATTGCATCTCCTTGTTTCTGCTGCCTCCTTCTTTCTCTTAGGGGATTGTGATTGCCTGGGGCCACCTGGATCAGCTGGGATAATCACCCCTTCTCAAGGGCAGATGATTAGCAACCTTAATCCCACCTGCAGCCTTAATTCCCCTGGCCATGGGGTGTGCACAGGGTCCAGGGATTAGGAGGCGGACATCTTTGGGGGAGAGTCAGAGGGGATTGCTCTGCAGCTCAGGGGTCTACCCCGGTGTGGACACGTATCCAGTACTCCATGAATTATTCATTCCCACAGAGTCCGAAGCACAGATGAACCCACTTGGGAGGGAAAATGATGTCTAAGCTGAGTCCGCTTGAAAATAACGTCTGCCATTGATCAAATACCTCAGACACGGTGCCCGACAGTTTGCATAAGCTATTTGCAACCTTCACTAGATTCACGCTGAGTTGCAGATACGTAAGTGAAGTTAGATACAGTACTTTGAGCCTTGTTCTGCAGATCGAAACCCTGAGGTTCAGAGATGTGGGCTCTATGATCCCTCATCAGCTGGCAGAACGGGGAGGGTCTGACCAGGGCAAAAGAAGACACAAAGGTGGGACAAGCTGGGGCGTGTCCGGAGAGGCCCAGAAGGGGAGGTAGAGGACAGCCGGCTGCAGGAGGACTATCTGGGGAGAGCGCGGGGATTCGACTCGGAAACTACACTCAGTCCGTTTGTTGTAGGGATTTCATCAACTCTAAACTGTCGGGACAAGAAGGGGGCACGGAAACCTTCGGGTGTGAGGGCGTTCTCTCCAGGCTCAGCTCCTGGTGAGTTACCCCGCCAGACAGGGAGGGCCGGGCCATTCCACACCCTTCCTCGAACGCACGCACCACCGGGTCAGGACAGACTGCACCCTTCAGAACGCAGTTCGTGCCCCAAAAACCCAAGCGAGGTTTGGGAGGAACAGTGCGGGTGCAGCTGGGCACGGAGCCTCTGGGGGGCAGCAGCGGGGCCTCTGTCCCTTCCAGCGACGGAGGCGGAGTTGGTGCGGACAGAGCTGTGGCCTGGGCACCGGTGGTTAATTAAACAGTAAAGGAACAGTGAGGGAATGAAGGTCCCAGTTGAACCCTCAAACATGAAAGTAGAAACAGATTTTTTTTTACTCTTAAGACCCCCAAAGGGCCCTTTCGGAGCAGCCATTCTGCCAGGTCAACCCCAGAGGGTCTGCCCGGTCACACCCCAGTGACTCCTCGACCTGCAGCCTGGGCTGCACCAGACGCCCAGGCTCAAGGGCGAGCGCTTGTTTTTGGGGCTGTTCATCCCAGGCTCATATGTTAACAACCGACCTTCCCTCCCCAAACCCCGGGGCCCCGGGCCTTGCCCTTACAAACCTCTGCTCTTCCCCGACTGATGTCGTCCATCGCCCTGATCTGAGCTGCCACTCCATTTCTGCAGTGGCCTCCAGGCTCATCTCCAAACACCCTCTGGAGAGATTCTGCTAAAACGGAAGCAAATGCAGGAATTCCGTCCTCAGAGTCTGTCTGTCGGACGTTCCGAGGGAGAAAGCAGAGCAGGGACACATGGGTTTTACCCTCTAACCAGCTATGATTTTGGCTCCAAGTTGAACAACGCAAGTTCATCTGTCTTGAAGGCTGAAGCAGCCTGCCCCCTAAAACCTCTCCCAGGCTAAGTCAGCGACACTGCAGGAAACCCTGTGGACTGGCTCGCATGATACCTTCCGGAAGCGCACAGGCTGGGCCACTAACGGCCACATTTCCAAGACTCCCTTGTGGGTTGGGATCTGGTTGTGATTTACGTTTTGAAACTCTGACTCAGAACTGAATTATGTGAGAGGCGGGCATCTGTTTGCTCCCACAGAATGGGGCAGAGGTGGCACGGCCCCGGAGACATCCGGCGGGGGGGGGGGGCTCCTGACGGTCACGGAACACCGCTGCCTCGGTGGCCCGCTGTGCAGGGCGGCTCTGACCAGCTCCTGGAGTCCCAGCGGCGTCAGCCAGGGAGGCAGCACAGAGCACGTCCAAGCAGGAGCCCGGCCGCCGGTGGGGGGTGTGGGAGCAACTCCCCAAGGCCCAAGGGAGCTGCTGACCAGGCTGCCACGGCGCCAGAGCACGCCGAGGCCGCTGCCATCCAGAAGCTTCTATGAGTATCCAACTCTCACAATCAGTACGCCACTTCGGTCAGAAAACGCAACGTGGCGCCGGCTCCAGGGCCGCACGGGGCCTGCTTCCGTGGATGCCCCCGAACGCCAGGCGCCTGGCTCCTCTGCACACAGACCCCTCGTGGTCGGACGCTGGGACCCCAGCAGGGCCTCGGGGAGACTAGCAGACGCGGCAGAACCGTGGCCCCCCCACCTCGCACCCTCGGCCCTGCTGGAGGGGAGCCTGGGAACCCGGCGCCAGCTTTCCCGCCTTGTCAGTAGAGGCAGGGGGGATCCGGCGCTAAGCACAGTCCACCATTCACGCCCTTTTCTGCGAAACCACCTGGGATAGATTCGGGGGCCGGGTGTCTACGGACCAAGAACGCCGGCCCACAGCTCCTGTCTCTGGTGGCAGGGCCCTCTGCTTCGGAAGGTGCCTGCCCAGCGCGTGCCAGTCTGACTAGGGGCAACTTTGCTTGTCCACTGAGCTGAAACCTGTGTCCTTGCCACTCTGCTTTCGGGGCCCAAACAGAACGAGTTGGCTTCCGTGTCCCCCTGCGCGCCCTCCAGAGATCTAGGGATGCTGACAGCGACGCCCTCAGAACTGTGCTCAGCAGTGTCGCCCAGGCTTCCCGACGAAACGGCTGAGGACGTCCAGGCTCCAAGGTGCAACCACAGAAGCCGGGCTGAAGGAGCGACAGGGACTGCCCATCGCCTGCCTGGGGAGGACAGCATCCGGGTCTTAGCAAAGGCAACCCCCAGGCGGCTGCAGAAACCAATCCATTCAAAATGTACTGTAACAGGACACAGTACACGAACTGGTCGCCAGAGGGAGTCTGGGACGGGACCGTCAGGATGACAGTGCCTTCGGAGAGCCTTTCCCTCCTCTTCCCCAGACCACCGCCTCATTAAGGACAAGTGCCTCATGAGCTAGCAGGTGGCCCGGCTCGTTATCCCACCTTTCAGAGAAGGGCACTGAGAGGTCAAGTGACTTTTTTTCACATCCCACTAATTAAAACCCTCTGTGGCTGTTACTGCAAGTCCTTGGGCTCCTGAGAAGCTGAGCCGGTGACTCTGAAAGCCCAACTAGCTCAGTGACTGCTGCGACACTGCCATTAAGGAGAGGAGTCAAAAAAAAGAGGCATGTTCCCCTCATTTTTGTTTTGTGTGACTGTCAGAGAGTTTGGTTAAATAAATGAGCTGCCTTTGGCCCCAGAATTTATTTATTCATAACACTTGTTGATTTCCTACGTTGGATAAATATTGTGGACACTACAGAGACTGAGAGCTTGACCCCAAAAACCAACCAGTCCAGCTGGGCAGGGGCAAATGCGCCGGCCAGAGGAGCAGAGGGCCCTTCTGGAAGAGCTGTGCAGACGTGGTATTGAAGGACAGGAAAAACAAAACAAAGCAGTGGGCATTCATGCCTCACCCTGGGAGCATCCTGGGGGCCGGCCCAGGGTTCTGGAGGCCCTGGTCCTTGTGCCGGCTCTGGCTCTCTCCTCAGCCTCTCCCCAGGCTCCCAGTATCCTTCTGGTAAATTCCCTCTTGGCTTAGGCTCACCTGAGTGAGCTGCGGCTGATGAGGAGCACTTTCTGAGCAAAGTCCGGAGAAAGGAAAGACTAGGCCCTTCAGGGAGGGAGGGAGCTGATTTGCAATGACAAGGCGTGAGCCTCCAAATTGTCCATTTGTACGAGGCCCTTGCCCCGCTGGCTACACATTTAACAAGTGTCCTGCCTTGGTGTGAAGTGTCACCTTAGGAGGAAGCTGGGTGGAGAGGACAGAGAACCTTCCTGTGTCATTTCCCCAAACATCGGTAATTATTTGAAAGCAAAAGCTTTTTGTTTTCTTTGTTTTTTAAAAGCTCATTGCTGTTGTTATTACCAGAGTCCCATCTCCCCTCCTAAGGTGAGTGACTGGGAAAGACAGAAGTCCCACCAGACGTGTGAGTTAAACCCAAACCACAGGTGATGGGGGTAGGGGAAGTCCCGGAGCCTGAGGCAAGAATCAAGCCGTTTCAGAAGCAGGGAGGGGGAGGGTAGGGAGGGAGGGCAGCTGGGCTGGGGGTGGAAGAGCCGGGGCTCCAGGCCTCCTGTCCCTCTGGTGTCCTGTCCCCCGGTGTGTCCTCCAGGCTGCGGGGGTGTGGTGCTGGGTGTGCCCGTGTCACCTGAACCGGGGGTAGAGGGGAAGCCACACAGATGGGAAGAGCGATAGATAAACGAGAGCAGAGACCTCCCTGCCCGCACACCAGACGCCGAGCCAGGCGCCTTCCCTGGATTTCACTTAGCCTTCCTGTCACCGCTTCCTGGAAGGTGGTGTCAGCCCCAGGGAGCAGCCGCAGAAGCAACATGACTGGTGTCAGCCCACAGGGCGAGGAGGCGGCAGGGCTGGGGTGAGTGTGCGGGTCTCCCTGACCCTGAGCTGCCAGGAGCCACTCCCCTCAGCCCCGCCCCAGTCTAGTTGAAGTGTCCCCTCAAGGTCCCAGAGCCGCTCATCAAGTCACCTCCCCCGTTCTACGCCAGCTGTGAGCAGGCACGTTTTGTACCCCGGGACCCATCCTTCTGACCCGCAGAGCAGACCCAGGGCGGCCACCACAGCCTCGGGCCACCGGGACAGGCGTGTCACCCACGCTGACAGCAGTTCCGCCCATTGCCCTCTGCAGAGCACACCGGATGTCCCGTTGTCACAATCTCGGGGTCATTTTTAGAAAATCAGCTTTTTGGGGCGCCTGGGGGGCTCAGTTAAGCTCTGACTTTGGCTCAGGTCATGATCTCGAGGTTCATGGGTTCGAGCCCCACATCAGGCTCTGTGCTGACAGCTCTGAGCCTGGAGCCTGCCTCGGATTCTGTGTCTCCCTCTCTCTCTGCCCTTCCCCTGCTCACACTGTCTCTCACTCTCTCTCTTTCAAAAATAAACATTAAACATTAAAAAAGAAAACAATAGCCAAACTATGGAAAACTATGGAAAGAGCCCAAATGTCCATTGATTGATGAATGGATAAAGAAGATGTGATATATATATATATATATATACACAATGGAGTAGTACTCGGCAATCAAAAAGAATGAAAGCTTGCCATTTACAACGCGGATGGAACTAGAGTGCATTATACTAAGCGATATAAGTCAGTAAGAGAAAGACAAATATGTGATTTCACTCGTGGAATTTAAGAAACAAAACAGATGAACATAAGGGAAAGAAAAAAAGAGAGGGACGCAAACCATAAGAGACTCTTATTAAAACATTTTTAAGTTTATTTATTTATGAGAGAGAGAGAGAGAGAGCACGCGTGCACCAATGAGGTAGGGGCAGAGAGAAGGAGAGACAGAATCCCAAGCAGGTTCCACGCCATCAGTGCAGAGTCCGATGCGGGGCTTAAATCCACAAATTGTGAGATCATGAGCCGATCTGAAATCAAGAGTCAGATGCTTGGGGCGCCTGGGTGGCTTAGCCCGTTAAGCGTCTGACCTTGGCCCAGGTCATGATCTCACAGTTCGTGGGTTCGAGCCCCACGTCAGGCTCTGTGCTGACAGCTCGGACCCCGGAGCCTGGAGCCTGCTTCCGATTCTGTGTCTCCCTCTCTCTCTGCTCCTTCCCAGCTCACTCTGTCTCTCTCTCTCTCTCTCTCAAAAATAAACAAACAAACAAAAAAAGAAGTCAGATGCTTGACCGACTGTGCCACCCAGGCACCTTGATAGAGAAGAAACTGAGTTGCTGGCGGGGTGTTGGGTGGGGGATGGGCTAGATGGGGGACGGGCATTAAGAAGGGCACTTGTGATGAACACTGGGTGTTATATGTAAGTGATGAATCACTGAATTCTACTTCTGAAACCACTATTACACTATATGTTAACTAACTAGAATTTAAATTAAAAAATAAATTTAGGAGCGCCTGGGTGGCTTAGTCAGTTAAGCGTCTGACTTGATTTCAGCTCAGGTCATGATCCCAGAGTCGTGGAATCAAGCCCCGTGACAGGATCTGTACTAGGCGTGGAGGCTGCTTAAGATTCTCTCTCTGCCCCTCACCCCCTACTCATGCTCTGTTTCCTTCTCTCTCTCAAAAATAAAATAAAATAAAATAATTAATTAATTTAAAGAACCCTGGTCATTTGAGCCCATGGCCCCTAATCTTCTGACTCCCCATTCCAGCTTTCCAGACTTGGAGCCAGACCACGAGGACTTGCACCCCAGCTGCCGTGAGTTGCTCTGAGACATTGAGAAAATCCCTTGCCCTCTCTGGGCCTCTGTGATGAATAGTTGGAGTCACTAATTTCGATGGCCTGGGTGGGAGAATGGGGCAGGACATAACCTAGACTGAGCAGCCCCCGATCTCGTCACTGCCCATCAGAGTGAGTGAGAAGCAAAACATGGACAAAGCAACACCCCCCTCCCGAAACAAGGCAGCTTTGAGCCCTGGGGAGGGGTGGGTGAGGGGAGCAGGTCTGCGTTTCAAGCATTCATCCAGCGCATGCAAGGCAGCCCAGCCTTGTCAGGAGGCTTCGCTCGTCCCAGGAGCACGTTACAAAGGCAGGTGGAAGTAGTTATCCTTGTTGAGAGAAACAGGGCACGGGAACTCGCTCAGAGGCCCTGCAAGAGGACGAGAATGAAAACCAGACTCCGCAGGGTTTGGGCTGCCGTGAAGTCTCAGATCCCAGCACGGGGGGCGGGGAGGCGCGCATTTTCAAGGCGGGAGAATGAGGTGTGGACAGTCAAGTGTCTTGCTCAAGGTCACACAAGCTTTAAGACTTGACCACAGGTCTCTCCGTTCTGTGTCACCGCTCCCCACCTCCCCACGCCCCTGCAACCAGCCAGTCTGCTTTGCCCCCCAGCCCACAAGACAGCGAGCCTTGGGGATGCCCACACCGCCGAGGAGGAGACGCTTAAGTCTTGCTAATACCTCTGCCAGGCCTCGTGACTGCACTTTTATTACTTGCACATTGAAGACGTTGTTGTGAACATTACCTCTGGACGTTCGGCTAAAATGACTGTTTTGCTCCACAAAACAGATTTGCTGGAATCTGCAGATGCAGAGCTTCGCTATAAAGCAGAAAAATGGAAAATTCCAGAGACTTGGTTCGGCCGGGGAACACGTGATTCTTACCCGAACCTTGTAGAATTTCTCCGTCCTTTCAAGCCCCTCTCAGCCGCGACAGCACGTGCACTTAGTCTCGCTAGGGAAGCGTGGCAACCGGCAGGCCCTCAGCCGTGTGCTCCTGGTGGGTCACAGACGGGGCGGCGCCCGGCGGCAGGGGCGGGCAGGCTGTGCCGGGGAGAGTGGCGGTGCCCAGGCTCGCACCCGCGCTCCCGCACGCGGCTCAGCCACCCCGGCCTCGCCCTCTGGGCCCCGGGCTGCTAACCCCGGGAACAAGGGTTTGGCTTTGACTGAACCAGGACACAAAGGCTGGGTCCTACGGCTTTGGAGTCCACGTAAACCTGGTTCGAGTCCCAGCCCTGCTAACAGCTGTTTTGTTGACCTTGGGCAAATTACCAGCTTCATAGTCTCATTTTGTTCATTAGCAAAATATGAACCATAATAGTGCAGACTTTACAGGGCTGTTGAGAGGATTAAATGCGGTAACATGTAATAGGATTAGTGTATTATAAAACCCAGTAAATGATAGTGTGAGTATCACACACGTTCACAAACCCATGATGTGATCAGGGTGAGGGCGCCATTGTTTTAGGCACCGCACGCAGGAAATGGCCAACTTAACAATGGCACAGACTTTCTTTTTTTTACATTTTATTTATTTTTGAGAGACAGAGAGAGACAGAGCATGAGCAGGGGAGGGGGGCAGAGAGAGGGAGGGAGACACAGAACCCGAAGCAGGCTCCAGGCTCTGAGCTGTCAGCACAGAGCCCGACACGGGGCTCGAACCCACAAACCGTGAGATCATGACCTGAGCCGAAGTGGGATGCTCAACCGACTGAGCCACCCAGGCTCCCCAACAGGCTTTCTTATCACGTAGAATTTTCATTGCTTGTGAAAAACCAGTCGGATTTATGCAGACATCAGTGTTTGATGATGTACCGTTTTTATGCACACATAAACAAATGTAAGCGCTAACGAGTTCACTTCAGACGGGTACAATTCTTCTGAGTCGCTTTTCCATTCAGCGTGACTCATGACCATGGTTTCACATAACGGTATGAGTATCGTGTGCTTCCTTTTTTTTTTTAAGATTTTAACTTTTAAGTAATCTCTATAGCCAACGTGGGGCTCAAACTCACAACTCTGAGATCGAGTCACATGCTCCACGGACTGAGCCGACCAGGCGCCCTGACACGCCCCCTCATTACCGTACCCAGAATTCCCTTCCCAGCCACCACTCCCACCCCCGAGGTTTTATGCACATGTGCAGACCGTGACAGCTGAATCTGGGAGCCACCTGCCAATCGTGACTGCAAGGTGCATCCTGAGTCCAGAGATTCAAAGTGTGGGGAAAATGTGCACTTAGAATCCATAACACGCGGTCTTACCAGTGTGTTACAATCAGTGTGAAGTGCATTGGGAGACATTTGTAACTAGCAGCAATTAGAGCTTTGGAGTCTGTGGACTTCCTTGAAACGTGTCCTTCATTGGCATAAATTACTAACGCGTTTAATCCTCACAACAACCAAATGAAGTAGATATCATTATTATGCTCGTCTCACAGATGAGGAAGCCGAAGCACAGAGAGGGGAAGTCATTTGCCTGAGGTCACACAGCTAGGCTGTTGCTGGAGTCTTCGTTCTTAGCTACTGCACCAGGATTCCTCCACTTGGGCCCTATTGACATTGGACCAGACTAATATTGGGGAGGGGCTGTCCTGCGTATCGCGGGCTGCTCAGGCTCTGGATGCCGGTGCCACCCCCACAAACAAACACCGAGGTATATAAGCAACCGTGTCTTAGATGTTGCCAAATGTCTCTTGGGGGGAAACCATCCCAGTGGAGAACCACCGCGTTCCAGCTGGCCCTATCCGGCAGCGACTGAGGAAGCCAGACCCCAGGCCCTGCTGCAGAGTCTGTCACTCAAGTCCTGAAGTACCAGGAGAGCCCGAGACTCCAGGCATGTGCCTGGCCAGCCTCACGTGGACCTCATGGACCCGCAGAGCGTCAATTGCTGCGGTGTCTGAGGCAGAGCAAATGGTCTGTGTTCAGGAGGAGGGAAGTCAAGAGAATCCAAGGATGCATTAGATGCAAATGACTCAACAGCCTTCTGGAGACAGTGACCCCCTTCGTCCTTCAGCCTTTCCTCCTTCTCAGGGACAACTGCGGGGAGAGAAGCACAGTCGGCTGTTTTACGCTCTTGCATTCATAAATTCTTATGCACCGGGGCGCCTGGGCGGCGCAGTCAGTCAAGCGTCCAACTCTTGATATCAGCTCAGGTCCTGATCTCACGGTTTGTGAGCCTGAGCCCCGCATCGGGCTCTGTGCTGACAGTGCGGAGCCCGCTTGGAATTCTTTCTCTCCCTCTCTGCCCCGCTCAGGTGCGTGTTCTCTCTCTCTCAAAATAAAGAAATAAACTTAAAACAAATTTATATGCATCTATGGTATGTAGTACTGATTTCTATATTTGTAAACCTATATAAATAGGATTTTAACTTTGTATCCTACAGCAATTTTGTTTTCACTCAATATGTTACCGAGATCCCTCCTAATGATACAGAGAGCGTTAGTCCATCCCTTCTAACTGCTGTGACACCTTCCATTATGTGGCTTTATCCTGTTTTGCTTGGCCGTTTTCCTGCTGCTTTGTTTCCAGTTTTGCGTGATGAGCAGCCCTCGGTAGTGACTGCGAAGAGAGGTTTGCTGCGTGCACACGGCGCTCCTCCCGGTCGCATCCTTAGCACCGGCCCCGCAGGCCTCCGGGGAAGGCGTCTGGAACCACGTGCTGCCAAGCTCCTCTGCTGGGCCCGTGGCCGTTTACGTGCTCACCAGCACGCGGTCAGAGTTCGGCTTTTCCTCGTCCTTACCAACGCGTGATGCTGCCAGTCTGCCCCGGTTTTGCCGACAGAGGAGGGGGATCTGTTCCCACTGTGGGCAGGCCAAGCACGGGGACAAACATCGCGCAGCACGTGTCTCAGAGGGGAAGAGGCTGAGACTGACTGGGTCCGTGAGAACAGCCAAGCCTGACCGCAAACATCACACTCAGCTTTGAAAGTTGACGAACTGATGGGGCACCTGGGTGGCTCAGTCTGTTAAGCGTTCAACTTCGGCTCAGGTCATGATCTCGCAGTCTGTGGGTTCGGGCCCCACGTCAGGCTCTGTGCTGACAGCTCAGAGCCTGGAACCTGCTTCGGGTTCTGTGTCTCCCTCTCTCTCTCTGCCCCCCGCCCCTGCTCATGCTCTGTCTCTCTTTCCCTCTCTCTCTCAAAAATAAAGAAACATTAAAAATAAATAAATAAATAAAAGTTGATGAATTGTTTAATGAGGCCTCAGTAATTCACCTTAGCCAGAAAAACACAAAGTGCTCTTAAAGCAAAGCAGTCACCACGTCAACCCCTGTGATGAAAGCACTTTCATTGGACTCCATAACTGTGGTTCACAGCCTGCCCAGCAAGGCCCTGTGGGTTGCCTTGGCGATGGAGAAACAGTGCACCCAGGGGTCCGCCCTCCTCCGTTCCACACGGTGCTGCCTATGGGGTGGGTGGGTGATGGTCTTCGTCCCAGCCCACCGGAGGAAGGTTGGGGTCAGCCCTGTTTTGGGACAGCCTCCTGCCCTGGGTCCTTTGGACCTTCCTTGCTCACCTCCCCAGAGGTGACCCAGAGTCACAAGGCGTTGGGTCTGGTTCCACTCCTGGCCCAGGATCTGGCTGGGGGCTTGGACGGTACAGTGGTGCCTCCTGAGGTCAGCGTGGGGCAGCACACATCAGGACCTTATAGTTGGCAGGTCCGGTGGGGGCAGTGTGGCCCAGTGGGGGACGCTCCAGTTTGGCTGTTCAGTGGCCTGGTCTCCACTGCCTAACCAGCTGGGTAACTTCAGGAAGTCCCCTCCTGGTTCTGGGCCCCATCTCCCCACTGTGGATCAGGGCGTTGGACTTGACCGGAATCCCCAACACCGTATGCACAGAATGCACAGTGTGCTCCACGGCAAAGGGGCTCCTGCCCGAGCCCAGGGCATGCTGAACGCCGTAACCGCCCTGGAGGCCATGTCAAAGGCGGCATTAAGGGTTCTGAACCATCTTGCAGGAAAGACACTTGGCATTTCCCAAACCTCTTTGGCTTTGGAACCCTTTTTCTGTGGAATGAATAATACCATTTTAACACCTCTGAGATCAAGGCTGTGTCTCACAACTGGTGTATCTTAGAGGCTTTGAAACACGGTTTAATAGCCCCTGATGGATATCAGCTAAAGTAGATGCTGTTACAACATATTTAACATGTGCTTTATTTAGCCTCCCGGGTCCCGTCAGTCAGGGAGTCCTGTCACTCCTACCGTGCAAATGGAGAGACTGAGTCACAGAGCAGTTAAGAGGCTCACCCAGAACCACGTACTAATAAGCTGTGGAGCAGGGCCTAAGCCCCGATGGCCCTGAACACTTGCAACACAGGTAGGTTTAGAACAAGGCTGGGATTCGGTGCCCACGCGTGATATAAGGCGTGGTCGTCAAAGGCCTGGGAAGTACCGAGCCCTATCAGAAAGGGCAGAACCCTATGTGAGTACTCATATCACAAGGGAGGACGGCAGGCCCACGGTGTCCCCAGGTTAGTGTGAGGAGCAGAGGGAGCAGGGGACACTGGGGGAACCTGGATCTGGCCTCTCAGTGGGGGGCAGCATGACGTGGCCTCACAGGGCAGAGGCACCTAATGTCAGGGTCGCATCCTACACTCGTGTCCTGCGCTGAGCCTGCAAACCGTTTCCCACCCTGATGGTCCCACTCGCACACCTACGAGGGAGCGGGCAGAATTATTACCGTCACCGACGAGAGGCTGTTGAGCCCCAGGGACAGACACTCAGAAGCACCTTCTTGCCACCCTCGTCCATGGCATCTGCAGCACCCTGTTCTCCAGAGTCTGCAGCGAAAACGTGGACAGTGCTTCGCAGGGAAGACAGGGCCAACCTGTCTGTGATGACAGCAGTTACACGGGCATGCAATTTTCTTCCTTTCTCTCTCGCTCTCTTGTGTCCCTGCAGAAGCTGGTGACTCCCAGCTGAGGTCCTGACACCCTGCTCCCCAGAAAGGACCCGAGAAGGGTCTCCGACTGAGATCAGCTGTGCCCCTCAGGTGAGGGGGGCTCGTGGCCTGTGATGTGCATACCAATCCTGCAGGCCTTGTGAAAAGGCAGAGTCTGAGTTTGTAAATCTGGGTCAGGCCAGAGATCTCTGTATTACCGGCTCCCAAATGATGCTGAGGCGGCCGGTCCAAGACTCTGAGTAGCAAAGGAGTAACGGCATGCTGGCGCCCACGCGGGCTTCTTCCTCCACACCCACCTTTCTCTCCAGCTGACTTTTGGAGAGCCACCTGCTTCTAGTCTTAATTTTTCCACTTGTAGAATAGTAAATACCTATTAGTATTTAGGAAATACCAAAGTGTTAGTAGAACCCTAAAACAGTGGTACCTACCTAACGGAATTGTTGAAAGAATTAAATGAAAATGCACATACTCGGTACTTAGCCCAGAGCCCAGCACACATCAACCCTCACGTGTAAATACCAGCCAGCAGCTCCTGGTAGAGGGGGTGGAAAGGCTAGTCTGAATCCCAGGCACGGAGGAGCCGACAGGGAGATGGGGAAGGAAGGAGTTATTCTTATCTGCCGGGGTGCCCTCCGAGGCGGCTCCTCTCCTGTAATTCATCTCCGCTGCTCTGCGGTTTCCCCCAGAAAGAACGAGACCCCGGGTCACCCTGGGCAGACCTGATGCCAGGTCACGGGGTCCAGCCACTCGTCGCTGGAGCTTTGTCTCCTCATGAGCATCTCCTGCCGCAGTCTCCTTAAATTGTCCCCGCGGCAGCCGGCGAGCCGTCTCCTGCGGAATATGAACAGCGCCCGCTGGGCTGTTTGTCTTTCGCCTTTGCAATCTGCTTTCTGCACGATGTCTGTGTTGGGCATCAGGTCTTTGCAGGCTCAGAAGCCATTCATTTTGGGTTTTTTGTTGTTGTTGTTGTTGTTGTTTTTATTTTGGTGACCCTTTCTGGGAGTGAACTGGATTCGTGAGGATCTGAGGACAGCTCTTGCCTGAGTCTGGAGAGGCGTGTCGACTTCTTCGTCCTCTGTTCCTGTCTCTCAGCCCCATTCGCACTCGGACAGAGGAAGCCCATGGCTGGAGCTCAGATGTGGCCCTGTCCAACCAGAAGGCACATGCAAATGCCCTGAGGTCTTGTTAAACCACAGAGTCTGCTTCAGTAGGTCTGGGGCCAGGCCTGGGATCCTGCATCTCCAACAAGCTCTCAGGTGATCTGATGTTGCTGGTCCATGGACCACACTTTGAATAGCTGGGCGGTTCTCAAAGTCATCGCACCCAGAATTACCTGCAGGTCTGTGTGAATCACGGATTGCTGGGTCCGACCCCCAGAAGTTCTCATTCTGTAGGCCTCGGTAGGGCCGGGGAATCTGCATTTCTACTGATGCTGCTGAGCCGTACTGGGGTTCTGCGAGAGCTCTGTGAGAGCTGCAGTCCCACCTGCAGCCACAGTCCAGTCCTGTGGGACCCTCCAGTCTGTCGTCTGTGAAGCTGGCAGGGCCCCAAATTTGGCCAAGGACACCCTTGTGTTCCTTACATTCTGGCTTGACCTGCCTCACACTCGGTAAACTCGCTGGCCTCCTCCCACACGCAGCCTCTCCTGGTCCTTGACCCGAGACCATCACGGCCCCCACCCCCAGCTCTGGTCTTGGTGTTTGTGTCCCTGCTCTACCTGCCCCAGACTTCCGGCTGTGGCTGCTCTGGGTGAGCAGTCCAGTCCTGCCTGCAGGACAGCCCGCTACCCTGGGGGACCCTCCTCTTCTGGTCCCTCTAAGACACCAGGCAGCTGCCGGGGGCCTGGCATGCAAGGCTGGACCCGAGGGAAGCAGCGACCATGGAGCTAATTAAACCGACCTGGACACAGGGTCCCGGAACTCAGGGGCCTGCCCTCCCTCCTCCCCCCCCTCCCCCCGCCATGTCCCCCCCTCCCCCCAGCCGAGTAGAGCTTCCCAAGCTGGAAGGAATTAGTTTGACCCTCTCCACTGAGGCAGTTAATGAGCCGGTTGTGTAATGCTTTGTTTAGCAGGATTGGCTTCTGGCCCCGGCCCAAGGCTCCGCTGGCCTCTGGCAGGCTTCCGGCCCGGGCCCCGGCCCTGGCCCCGCTCGTTCCTTGAGTCTCACACGGGCCGGTGCCCTCTGGATGCCCAGGACAGGCATCTTGTCTCCCACTGCCCCAAACTCCTTTGCCTCCCCTGACAAACCCAGGGACAGTCCCTCGGGCCTTCTCCTGGAGCCCCATCTCTGAGAAGCTTTCTGTTTTACAGACTGGGCCTTCTTGCCCAGACAATCTGTGTTTACAGTTTGAGCAGAAAGGAGCAGGAGGGCCCTGCCCAGCAAGACTAAGTGACCACCTGAGGGCCTGGGGGGTCACGCTTCTGTGACTAAGAAGAGCCTTTCGCCTCAAAGACACAATATTCTCTCTTCCTTGCTGGAGTTCCCAAAGTTCTTCCTAACCTGTATGACTGCTCCTGCCTCAACTGTCCCAGGTCACCTTCCCCGAGCCCAGCACGCTGGGAGGGCTGAGGCTTGGGGTCCGGTTGGCCTGGTGACAGATCACAGCTCCACTGCTTTCTGGCTTTGCTACTTTGGGCAAGTGACTTAACCTCTCTGAGCCATAGTTGCCTCACCTGTAAAATAAAGAACACGGTTCCTAGGACTAGTCAAGGGGGTGAGAGGTAAAGTCCCCAGGACAGTGACCCGCACTTAGGGCTCTTATGGGTTGCCCCCACCTGACCCCAGCACCCATCAAGGGGCTTCAAATGGCTCAGCTCATGAGACGATGAGTGAGTGCATGGGATTCCAGTTGGCTTAGTTCCCTCGTGGCTGTAATCTGAGGGGATGGCAGGAGGCCTGAGACCTAGGCCTGGCTGAGCCCCCCCAGCCTGTGTGACACCAGGCAGCCCAACTTCCCTCTCTCTGCCCTGGTGGTCTCACCTGTAAGAGGCAGCTTGACTGTGACACTCAGGTTCTCTATGACCCCCTGGTTTTAGAGCAGGCACCTGAGTGACTCAGTAAGCACAGCAGGGCTGCTGCAGGCTGTGGAGGCCCCTCAGTCCCTGCCCCCTCCCCCAAGAGCTGACCTGTCTCACCCCAAGGCCACCATCCCTGCCCTGTCTCCATCACACGACTCCCCGGCCCTACACTTCTGCACTGGGCTATTTCAGAATCTGTGCTTTTCCTCTTTCTGGTCTAAGTGCAGCTTCCTGGTGAGCTCTGGCAGTCAGAGCAGCCAAACCTTCCAGAACCGGTAGGTGGTCCCTCCCCAGTGGGCTTGTAATCACTTCCCGGATTCCAAAGGCTCATTATGTGAAATCCAAGCTGGAAGGCCCAGCGGGTTTGCCTCCCCTATCTGGGCTGTCAGCGGGAGCTCCAATTGTTCTGGGGCTGGGAAGCCCGGAGGCCTCTCCCGGTCCTGCCCCACTGGGGTCTGCCCTCTGGTGCACCTGCCAGCCTCCTGGCTACAGGGTGGAGTGTTTGACTTGGGCCTGACCCTCCCATTGGGGGGTGGGGGCTGTGGGGCAGAAGGGGGGATCCATTCGGGAAGGACTAGTTAACAACTTGCTCACAGGACCAGAAATGAACTTGAAATAGGTGTAGACGGCGTCCGACCATTCCTTCTAGAAAGAAGCACTGAACAGCTCTTGCAAATGCAGAGGCAGGTCTGTGGGGGGCTTCAAAGAATTACCACCTCCGAATCCCGCCCATAAAGAAAGACCATCTAGAGAGGCTGACGAATGTCATCCTCTGTTCCTCCCTTTATGTCCTGGCTCCAAGCCCCTCCTCCGGCCCTCAAGCACTCGGGTAGAAATGGGTATTTGGGGGGCACGTGGGAGGGCTGTCATACTTCCACTCCCTCCTGGGGGCTGGTGCTCACAGATGGGAAACACAGCCTCTGCCCTGGGGCAGCACAAGGGCAGCACACAATGACAGGGATGTCAGGGTGACTTTGCTAAGTGCCCCCAAGAGATACAGAAAGCCAAGGAGGGGACTTGTCACTCCTGGTGAGGGTCCTCCTGAGAAAGCCCTGCTGTGCCCGGAAGGACGGAGAGCACTGCAGCTGGAGATGGGAAGGAGGGAAGAGTAGGTGCTGATAATGAGTGTGAGCAGGGTGTGCTTGGGAAGTAAGTTCGCTACAAATTCACCAGGACAGACTCCCCTTTTCCTAATAGCTGTGTGGTCTGGGGCAGTCACTTAAGTTCTCTGGGCTTTACTGCTCCGGGTTTACAACGCAAAGAAGGCAGAAAGCTCCTGCGAAGTCCTTTCCATCCCATCCTTCGTTTGTAGCGCAGTGAACAAGACAAAGTCCTTGCTCTTGTCGGGGGGGGGGGGCACCCTAACCCTAAGGAAGGGAGAGGAGAATGAGGACGGCTGGGACAGCAGTTTAAAACAGGGTGATCGGGGAAGGCCTCACTGCTAAGATGACAACTGAGCAAAGACCTGAAGGAGGGAGGTGGAGGAGCCAGCGATGCAGGTATCTGGGGGAAGTGCTGTCCGAACAGAAGGAATAGTGAGTGCAAAGGCCCTGGGGTGGTTGCAAGTGTAATGTAGCGAATGCGATGCAGAAACCGAGGCCAGATGTGGAAGTAAAAAAGCCTTTATCGGGAGCGCTCTCGGGCGAGGTTCCCTGGTCCGTACAGAAAGGGGCCAGGGGAGTCGCGCCCCGGAGTGGGGGAGCACGTTTTTATGGCGTTGGCTGGGGGGTATGAAGTACTGACGTGTTTATGTAAGGTGGTTTGTTGATAGCTGTTTCTTGTCCCGGGCGAGGGCGTGTCCGTTGTTCAGGGCGGGCAGGCTTGATGGCTGGTTCCCGTGAAGGTCTCCGGGCCGGGAGCGTTGGGACAGTGAGTGGTTTCTTGTCGTCTGCGCCTGAAGGTCTTACCTGCCTCCGCGGCCAAACAGCAAGCATGGTGTGTTCAAGGCCCACTAAGGAGAACCACATGGCTGGAATGGAAAGGAAGAGCAGGGGGTCTCCATGGAAACTGGCTCCAGAAGGATGTATAAAGCTGGCCTTTTTGCCAGCGTTGAGTCCCATTGTGTGATCACAAACAGCTTGATTGGGCTGCGTAGCAGGAGGCACATTCAATGCCGGCATCAGCATCTGGCTGAGTGCCTAGGGTGCCGGGTGCACCTGGGGGCAGTGGTTGGCTGGACCAGCTGGCTAGCTTCCTGGCACACTGCGGGGATTCTCAGGTGCTCCTGCCTTTGACCCAGAGGGCTCTGCAGGTGTCTCTGGGGCAGGCGGGGGGGGGGGTGGTCACAGCCCTAAACCACTATCCCCATGACCAGGCCCCAGCCCCGGGGCCAAATCCTCAGTCAGGTGGCAATACAATGTGCAGAGAAAACATCAGACATCTTATCTGGGCCGCATGTCCCCGTTCCTGACACTTCCTTCTGCCCCTCGATGCCCCCGCCTCCGTTCCACCAGGGAGAGGCTTTGTCTTGTGGTGCTCGATGGGAGAGATGTCACAGCAGAGCCCTGGTAACAAGGTGGGTAAGAGCCTGGGGATGAGTGAGGGGTGGTCCCCAGCTCCCCGGAGGAGGAAAGAGACCACGGCTGCGGGGTGGGTGGCGAAATGAAGACTGGGCGCTGGGGGCCCACTGACAGGAGACCATGCTCTGCCACTTCCAGGTCAAGTGCCCAGTGTGGAACGTGCGTGTCCCCTGATTGGGGTCCGAGAGAGCCTCCCCCACACTCTCTGGGGCCACCGCCACGCAGTCCTGCATGCCTACAGATGACCTGAACAGGACCTGGTGTCTGGGAACCGAGAGGCCAGGCCGCTGGGATTGGGTGGGGGTGGGGGTAGCCCCATAAACCACGCACACAGAGGGGTGGCGGCGGGTCACACGCGGCATTTGTCCGGAAGCGTTGCACGCGCACCGACCCGAGTCCTCGCAAGAGCCCAGGCAGGCAGGCGCTACCATCAACCATCTCACAGATGAGGGAACTGGGCCTCAGGTTCGCTCGCCCGCTCCGGGTCCCAGGGCCAGGAAGAGGACGGCTGCGATTGGAGCCCAGGCAGCCTGGCTTCGGGACCTGCTCTCCTCCCCACCCTGCTTCCCGCAGTGTTGCCAAGGCCAGGCTGCCACGGAGGATGACGCCCACGCGGACCCTTGACCGCCCTGAGGACCGGAGTGAGTGTTGCACCCCGGCCCCATGGCTCTCCAGACACCTCCCCAGAGCGTAGGCGCAGTCAGACGACACAGAGAGGGGAAATCCCAGACTAAGATGACCTTTCTACCTCCTGCTAGAAGGTTCAGATGTAGATCAGTGAAGGGCCATTCCTGTTACAACGGCCACCCAGTACTGAAGTGCTACTTCCTGCTACGCTGCCGCTCCCACCACAGGCACCACCATAGGCCACTGGCCATGAGATGTGCCAGGAAAGTGCGTCACTACACCTGGGGTCAAGAACAAAGACGGACCCACGACTGGGAATGTGGCTTCCTCTTCCCCGGTCAAGGGTTTCCGGTTCCTGGATTGAGCCATTGCCTGTGGGTGGGGTCGGGGCACCCTTGCCGGCGGCAGCAGACGGCCCCCTCAGAATAGCTGCGGGCATCATCACCCCGCTCACCGACCCAGGCGTGCCTGCGGTACAGTCCCATCTGGAAGGAATGAAGGCGGCAGAGAACTCGGGTTGCCTGATGCAAACCATTTGTGCAGTCAGCAGGAAATGGGCGTGATTTTTATGCACATTCCACGCCTCTTGCTAGAGGCCAGTGGTCAGTTGGGAGAGAGCAGATCGTTTGCAGAAAAGGGGCATTTCCGCTCAGGCTGGCTTCATTCTCCCGTCGCCATCCCTGGACCTCCCTGGGGGCGGGTCCCATCCATCCTCAGCTCCCTGCAGACGGGCTGTGTGTGTGTGTGAGGTCAGTGGTCTTAGAAATTCCAGCTGGATGAACCTGACGCCATCTTCATTTCTTACGGGGCACGGCCCCGGATGCAGTGATGCATGTGACACACCAAAGAATACTGGAAGGGAACTTTGACAGTTACCACCCTGTTTCAGTAGGTGTGAGCTCCTGGAGCCAGAGGCTTTGATCATTGGTTTGACCTCCACCACGCAGCATGGGGGTGTAGGGGGCAGATGCACAGTCTCCCCTCATCTCCCTTCCTTCTCCGTGCCCCTGACTCTGTCATTCAGCCATGCTGGTTCTTCCTCTGCCCCCGTGGACTGCCAAGTACTATCCTGCTACGGGATCTTTGCACATGCTGTTGCCTCAGCCTAGCCGGTCTTCCCTCCTCCTGCCTTTGCCTGGTTAACTTCTCGGCTGTCAGCACAGCCTCAGGGAAGTGGGCATCCCTGACTCAGCCACAGGGCAGATTCTCATTGTTCTCTAAAGCTCTCCTTGTTTCCTCTATCACAGTGGTCATTTCATACTTTTTCACGTGAATCTCTGTCTCCCTCTGCACACTGTCAACACTACTGCCTTACAGGCAGGGAGGGGTGGACTGGCATTCATGGGCACCTGGTACTGTGTACCACATGCTGAACAACCCTGAAAAATAGGTATTATCCTCCTCTGATAGTCAACTGAGGCCCAGAGAGGAGAGGAGAGTTGCTCAAAGCCACATGCGTGGTCAGGGCCAGGGCCAGGCTCCGAACCCAGTTCTTCTGACTCGGGCACCAGCTGCATACCTGCTGGCTGCTGGAAGGGTTACCCTTACTGTTGGGAACAGACAGCATGGACCTTGCATGTGGATTCACAGACATCAGGCTGTTGTTCCAACGTGTCCGCCTGAGGTGGCCAGGCGGGTGTTTCCTGGGCCCTGGGTTCTGTGCGGGTCCCCTGCCTCTGGCTGTGATTGCTACAGCTGGCCACGTGTTTACCAACTGCACTTCGGGAAATTGCTCCGGGTCCTGGTTCACAGAATTGCCGGGAAAACGACAGCTCTGGGTCCACATGAAAGGCATTCTTGGAAAATCTCCCCACCCTCCCTCCTTCCCCTGCTGGAGCTCTGCGTGCAGTGCAGGGTTTGTGGGGAGGAGGGAGGGGCTCGCTGCTTTATTTGTCCAGTGTGTGCCGAAGCCACTCTGTTTTCTGGGAGTTTCCCTTCTCCCCACGCCCTTGGGAAAGAAGATGCTCACAGAAGTGGAAGCAGCAGACAAAGGGCCTGTGAGCTCCCCTCCATATTCCAGACCCCCCAGCAAATAAAGGGGGGAGGGGAAGGCGGGGCCAGGGAGGGGGCAGTCGCATCCCCACACACCGAGTCACCAGTCTCCCAAATTTCCCACAAACTTCCCACAGTCACAACCCAGCAAGATGCAGGTGTAGCAGTGAGCCTGGCCTCGTGGAAGAGGAATAAAGCCATGGAGGACGGAGGACTCCATCTGCACAGAGTACACGTGGTACCCAAGCATTTGCTGCCTCGTGGAGTTTTGTCTGCCCTCGACCACTGCAGGGGCGCAGGGACCTAACATGTCACACTTCGGGGCTTAGATTTCCTCCACCTTGGCTCTGAGGAGCAGCTGTGGACAGAGCTTCCTGTGACGATGTTCCGGCTCTGTGTTCCCCAGACCCTGGCCTCACGTGGCTGCTGAACTCCGGACACGTGGCCAGTGCGACTGAGGAACGGAATTTTTAATTTCATTTCATTTTTTAATTTAATTTTTTAAAGTTTATTTGATTATTTTGAGAGAGACAGCGAGAGCGGGGGAGGGGCAGAGAATTCGAAGCAGGCTCCAGGGTCAGAACTGTCCGCGCAGAGGCGGATGCAGGGCTCGAACTCATTGAGAGATCATGACCAGAGCCCAGATCAAGAGTCGGACGCTTAACTTGGCTGAGCCACCCAGGTGTCCCTAATTTAATTTAAAGGCCCACGAGTAGCTAGTGGCTGGCACGTTGGACAGGGCAGCTCTAGCGCTACTCAAGGTGTGGTCCCAGGACCACAAATCAGCATCACCTGAGAGCTTATTAGAACAAATCCCCACCCCAGGCCTATTGAATTAGACACGCAATTTAACAAGGTCCCAGGTGATTGCTATGCAGATTTTAACCTTTGAGAAGCATAGCCCTGGAGCACAGCCAGGAACAAAGGAGGGAGGGAGAGAAGAAAGGAGGGATGGGAGGCACGGAGCCAGCAGGCAGGCTAGTGGGCAGAACAGCTCTCCTGAGTCCTCCTGCCTCACGCAGGTCGGTCGGTAGGGGCTTGTTGGCACTTACTTTGGACCCGATTCCAACAGCTTTGGCTGCGGGACTGGTTTCCAGCCTGCAGATTGGAAGCAGCAGCAGCAGCAGACAGAAGCAGCTGGATGCAGATTAGAGCGCCTGATGCCACTTATTTAATCAGCACGAAGTGCCACGTAAAGTAAAAACGTGGCTGCCAGGACCATTTTGGAAGGTGAGGTCTAGATCATGTCTCCAAGGCCATGCTGGAGTCTTTTTGCAGGAATTCTGCAAGCCAGGCAGCATTCCAGAATTCCATTTTTAAGTACACTTTGGTGTCTGCTATAATGAAACACATGCTACAGACCGATGAAATTTAATGTTCGAGCTAAACAATAAAAGGTTTTATTTATGGACAAATTTTATGTCTCCCTGCAGGGAGATAAGTTACCACACAAGTCCTTCCCACTCCTGCTGGGTCTGACATCACAGGGGACAAACAGGGGCAGGGGAGGGGAGGCGTTTGTCCCTAAGCCTGTGGCAGGATAGCAGGGAAGGGAGTTAAATGGGACCAGCCTGCTGACCTGTCAGATCTCCTGTCCTGAGGCTGACTGATGGGGAGGGTGGCATTTGAGAACTTTTTTTTTTTAACTTTAAAGAGACCACAGACGGATCCGCTGGGAAGGGTTCCCAGTGCTTACAAACATATGCTTCACTATAAACTTGCTCTATCATTTCAGGAGCCCATCAGCAAACAACGATTGAGCTCTCTCTGTGTTGGGCATTGTTCTAGGTGCTGGGGGACTAAAAAGTACAAAACAAAGTCGGAGAGCTTGCCCTCAGGAGCCTGGGTCCCAGTGGGGCTTAAACATGCACATTTGGAACTTCCAGAAGCGAGGAGAGAGGTGTGGCAGGGATCAAAGAGGGCTTCCTGGAGGAAGCGAGCCGAGTCCCTAGAGGCAGTGAGGAAGCAGGTCCTGAAGGCCCCAGGAAGGAATTCCAAGGAGAAGCAGCGGGCAGGCGTGGTGAGGTGGTGGGACTTTATGCTAAACAAAGCAGGAAACCACTGGAACACTCCTGTCTCCCGCAGAAGACTGGTACTTCCAAGGCTCACTCGGCTGCCGCAGAGGAAGGAGCACCGCTTTGGGGAGGAGGCTGTGGTCTTCCAGGTGCCAGGTGACGGAGGCAGGGCCGGGGGCCAGAGGGAAGGTAGAAGAGGGAGCGGACGCAAACTGGTTGCTCAGGCACAAGTGGAGCTCTGTTGTTAGAGCGAACGGGTGGCCCGTGGAGGAGGAGGGTCAGGGCCGGGAAGGCTGAGGGGGAATTTAGCAGTGTTTCTGTAGTGGGCGCGTGTGCTAGTTTGAGGTGCCGCTTCTGCCAGTTTGGGAATGCGCTTCAGCATGCGAGACGAACGACGTTTAGGAAGGTGGTTAGATCTGCAGCTTCAGCGCTTGGCCCGGAGTTCCGACGTGGGGTCATCAGCACATGAGCAGACGGAAAGTGTTTGGGGGCTGCAGGGATAAGACTGAAAAGAGCCGTGGCCCAGCACCGCTCAGAGAACTAAAAGGAGGAGGAGGGGCCAGCAACAGGGGCTGGACAGGGCGAGGACCGGGAGGGAGGCGGGGAGGCCCAAAGAAGGGGCGTCCGGCCGGCGCTGCTGAGGCTTTGAGAAAGGTGGCCTTTGGCTCTGGCCCCACGTAGGCCACTGGTGGCCTGACAGGGCCTTCTGGAATTCGGGCACAGATGAAAGCCCGGTTTGAGGGGCCCGAGGTGTTCCCTTCCATGACAGGATACCAAGAAATGAGTACTTGAGTCGCCTCTGGGGAGGGAAGCAGGCTGGGCGGGAGCAGGGTGAGGGGGTGACCTCCTTCTCGAGGCGCCATCCCTTTGTGCTTCGGGTATCTGGTCACGGCTCCGATTCAGAACGCCGC
The DNA here is from genome assembly GCA_028646485.1 of Cryptoprocta ferox. Lineage (NCBI taxonomy): Eukaryota > Metazoa > Chordata > Mammalia > Carnivora > Eupleridae > Cryptoprocta > Cryptoprocta ferox. Next base: position 137,263,942 of record CM053560.1, on the reverse strand, counting down.
AGCCGGTCCAGAACAGAGTGGGCAGCAGAGAGAAGAGCGGGGACCTCGAATCTAGATGAGCTCGGGGGACGTTTTGCCGGGAGAGGGGAGAGAAATGGGTTGATGTGAGGTCACGGAGAGGCCCCGGCCATCGAGGAGAGCCGCCCAGCAGAGACGGGAGATGTGAGCGCCGTGGTTGGAGCGGCGGGAACGGAGCCAGGAGGCCGCTCACCTCGGGGAGCGAGAGCGCAGGTGGGGCTTCAACACCGGATGGCGGATGCGCGCCGATGGGGTCACGGTTAGCTGTGACTGCGCAGGAGGAGACGCTGGGGGGTCGGGAGGAAGGGGTGTGTGACATTGGGGTCACAAGACTGAAGTGTTGATTCCTGGGGGAGAGGGCGGCTCTGGGAGAAAGGAAGGTGGTCGCTTCTCTCCCGTTGGGCCCGCCTGCACTGGGCGGGGTCTCCCCTGATTCTTCTTCAGCAGAGAGACTGCTCCTGGGATGCTCGCTGGTGGTGAGGGTTTGGGAGGACCGAGACGCGTGAGAGGGACAGTGCTGGAACCACCAGGCATTCAGAGCAGCGCCTGGCCGCAGCCCTGGCCAGTTCGGGGAAGAGCTGTTGGTGACGGGGTGACGTGACGGATGTGTGGTTTCGGGGTGCTGGCTTCACACATTGGCACTGGTTGGTGGCGAGAGCACGTGGGCGTTGGGTGTTGGCACCAGGTTGTTGAAGGGCCAGGGGTTGCTATGGGTGTACAGAGCGTGGGTGGCCCTGAGGGACAGAGGGCTCGCACTGTGAGGAACCGCCCAAACTGGGAGTTAGAGGGGCCACGGTGAAGCCCAGGCAGACCTGCGGAGACACAACAGACCCGTGCTTGCAGGGCTAGAGGTGGGACCAGGGATTAGTGGGGTTCCTGCCCTTCAGGGTCATGAAAATGCCCTAAAACAGGAATCTGGTGATGGTTCTATAACTCGATAAATATATTAAAAATTATTGAATTATATTCCTGAAATTGATAAATTTTATGATATGGAAATTATGCCTCAATAAAATTGGGGAAAAAATGAAAGAATGACCTTGCATCATGCCTGGCGCATAGCAAATCCTCAAGAAATAATTACTAAGTGAATAAACAGTCTCCTTGCCAGCAAGGCAGGACGCGAAAACACCAGGCCCGGTTTTTACCACCGGCACGGACGACCCTCCTAATGGGAAGTAAACAGGTTTCTTAAGTGGTGTCCTGCCTCAGTCCTCTGTCCTTGTCGTTCCAAACATCCTTTCTAAACCTGACGTTTCCACTCTACCCATGGCTGTCAGCACCACTCAGCCAGATCCTCTGCTGCCCGCAGCCCACCTGCCCGCAGTCCCGGGCCCCCATCACCTGCCCGCGGTTCCCCCTGCCTGGGGTCTTGGGTCTCCATCACCTGCCCGAGGCCGCCCTGCCTGCCGTCCCCCCTGCCCAAAGTCCCACACCCCCATCACTTGCCTGCGGCCCCACCCTGTGGTCCAGCCAGCATCCTGGGGGCACCCCAGACTCCCCCCACAGCATCCACCCACCCCCAGGCCCTGACCTCCTCCTCCTCTCCCACCTTGGTCTCTGGCTCCCCCCGTCTTCACCTTTCCCCTACTCCTGCCTCCACAGACTCCCCCCTCCCACACACTGCAGCCAGAGTGACCATCCCAAAATGTAACAGTGGTCACCCGGCACTCCTTCAATTTCTCTGATCCTCGCAGTCCCCAGGATAAAGTCCAAATTCACAGCACAGGCCCTTCCAGGTTCTCCGCCCACCTCTGTTCACTACCCTCTGGATCCCCCCCACGTGGACTGGACGCCTCCAACCCTTTGGATCTGCGGCTGCCTCTGCCTGGACCGCCCTCAGTCCTCCCCTGGAAAACCAGCCCATCTGGGTGAGGCGTGATTCCTCGGGGCTCCCTCATCAGGGTGTCCCCGTCCCACCCCCAGCTGTGTGCCATCCCCCGGGCAGAGGGCCCTGCCTGTGCAGCCTAGGCACCCAGCCCTGGGCCTGGCACAGAGCTGAACTCCTACTTCCTGGCACCCAGCCTGGGCCTGCCCAGTGGCTCGATCAAGAGAGGACATGGAGCCTTGGAGGGGGCCCTGGCTGGGCCCTTGTGGGCATAGACCATATCCTCCCTGTTCTCTGCTCTGTCCCCTTGCCCAGCGCAGGGCCTGGCAATAGTAGAGGCTCAATAAGTCCTCGCTGAGGGGCCAGAGATGTGCAGGCATGAATACAACTAACCCAGTGGTGGAAAAGGCCCAACCCAGGCTGCCCACACACGCCCCAACGTTTCATTAAGGAAGAAGCTGATGTCCCCCATGGGATAGGGACTTGCCCAAGGAGAAACTGTGGCCTGTTCCCAAAAAGACTAAAACCAGGTGTCCTTCCAGGTCGCCAAAACCTCCAAAGGCAAAGAAGGCTTCCTGGAGCAGGTGGGCTCATCACTAACGCCCGCCCCAGCCTGAGCACGCGCCGTGTTTTCCTGCATTGAGCCAGGCAGTCCTCCGCCAGCCCTCGAAGGAGGCGTGGTTGTTACCCCATGTTACAGCTGAGAGGCTGGGACCAGAGATCCTGGAGGGGCGCCACCGCCACCCCTGATCCACCTTGACCCCAGCCCTGGGGCTCTAAAGAGCATGCCCTGCACCACGATGGCTTGGAAAGGAGTGTGGGTGGGGGAGCTAGTGGGGTGTGTGTGCAGTGTGTCCCACGGCGGGGAGGAGGCCCTCTCCAGGCCCCAGCCCGGCCTCTGGCTCCAGGGGTCGAGCTGGGAGAAGGGGCCTCCCCTTCCAACACCTTCTCCAGCCCTGCCCCTGCTGGCCTCAAAACTGCAGAGGATTTCCAGGGGTTCGAGTCTGAAGGACATCCGTTTGGGTGCAGGAGACATGGACTTCGGGGCATCACCCCTTGCAAAGAGCTCACGCCATCTACCCCACCCTCCGTGTCCCTGTAACTACGGCGGGCTGACTGTGTTCTCAGTGTTGGGTTTTTATACTGAAAACAGCAGCACATTCGGGATTCACAGAGTCAGGAGAAAGACTCCAAGCCTGTGAGTGTAGCACAGAGCAAGCGTGGACATCTCTCTGCCACACGGCCAGGTCATGGCCACTTGGGTGGCAGACAGTCTGCCTTCTGGGCTGCAGCTACACTTCCTATGTTTTAAGCTGTTAAAGAGAAAAAATTCCCATCTGCCGTTTTTGGAAAGTTATCTCTGTGGATAACAGGAACAAGATGGCGGCAGCGACGTCCCCGTGTGGTCTAAGAGCTACAGCAGCCCATCCCAGAACCGAAGGTCCGTTTCCCGCCCTCCAGCTGACTGTGGCCTGTCTGCAAGGGCAGGCGGGGACACCCTGTGCGCTATAAAAAGGCACGCTTTCCACAGCCCCGTGCCAAGTGGAATGGCCTGGCAAACAGGGTAGATAGAGGCCAGATACCTGGCAAGTGGGGTAGGGAGGCCAGACTCCTTTGAACACTGACAACATGCACATCTGTACACAGCGGCCCTGCTTTCCCAGAAGCATCCATATCCTCCCCTCTGTGTGAATTCCCTTCAGCAGAGCTCAGTGCTCACATGCTCTCACTCAGGCCCCACGACAACCATGTGAGATGGGCCACAGTGCACTACTGTCCTGTTTTAGAAGTGAGAACACCGAGGGGCGCCTGGGGGGCTCAGTCGGTTGAGCCTCCGACTCCGGCTCAGATCATGATCTCACAGTCTGTGAGTTAGAGCCCCGCATCGGGGTCTGTGCTGACAGCTCAGAGCCTGGAGCCTGCTTCCAATTCTGTGTCTCCCTCTCTCTCTGCCCCTCCCCTGCTCGTGCTCTCTCTCTCTCAAAAATAAAGATTAAAAAATTAAAAAAAAATGAGAACACCGAGGCTAAAAGACGTGAATGATTTCCTAGTGTCACTGCCCAGTAGGGGATGGGGCTGGAGGGAGAAGTGTCTCCTCATGACATCGTTCAGAGCAAGGTAGCCCTGGGGGGATGGGCATGCGCTTTATCGGGCAAGGCCGCCTGGAGCCACCCTCTAGGTTCTGCCTCTTCTGTCCCGTGTCTGAGACACTCAGCAAATACCCCCCCATCCCCATCATTACACCAGCTTCTGAGTTACAGCTCAGGGCAGATAAGCCACGATCACTTACTCAGAGGAGTGAAGGAGTTAACACACCCTGAATGGATGCTGCCCTTAATTTTATAGCCAGTGCCTTTGCTGTGGGCCTAGACTGAGGGCCGTGCCAGCAGAGCAGGAAACAGCCGGCCTTTCATGAAGCATCAGAGCCAAAAGTACAGGAGGCTCAACCCCCAATAGGAGGGACAGGCGTTCTGGATGGATGATCTGGAAAACAATTTGGTGCCTTGTTTGGGCGTAACTGGAAACCTCTCACTGGGAAGCACGGCTCCGTTTGTGCCGCTGGCGGTGCCCCAGGCTCGGCGGTGCCCTGGGCTCGGCTGCCCCCACCAAGTGCAGATATCAGAGAGGCCCCTGGACGGCCCACCTGCTCTGTTTAAAAATCTGCCCTCAGGCTGGCAGTAGAGGCCACCTGGAGATTTATGGCAGGAAGACATGCTAGACCAAGGGACCCACAAGGCCAAGGGACTCACCGGATCCCTGGAGGTCACCCACCGGAGCAGGGATCTGCAGAGAGAATTTCGGGGGGGTCACAACAAGGACACCTTTATCTCCCCAAGCCTCTAGACGAATCGAGCATCTCCCTCCATTACGACTGTGGCCAACAAGCCAGTCACACTAGCGGCGCTGGGTTCTGTCCCCACAGAAATCACAGCTGCCGCAGGCACCTTGAGATGCGGTGTCTGCTCCTCGCTCTTCAGGGTGACGGTAGTTGCAGGTGGACGCTGGATCTCAGTTGATGAGCTAATAAAAAGACATCACATTGCGATTCAAAAAATATGTTGATAATCATATTTCAAGACAATGACTTCATTCATAACCCGATGCATTTTATGTATTTACAAACATTTTTCTGAGAAGGTGTCTATAGCACCAAGAAAATAAAAACATGCAGATCTCATGCATCCACAGCAACCTTCACAGCAGGCAGAGGTAACAGGTCACATCACCTGGGTGGGGGTGGAGGGCTTTGTAGTTTTGGAATGCAGGTTCCAGGGCCCTGTCACAGGGAAGCCAGCTCTGAGATGCAGTTCAGGGAAGTGCCTTAGGGATCAGTGCCCGTGGAAGAGCGGGGAGGGGGGAGCAGGCGTGGGCTGAGGGGGAAGATTCAGCTCCAAGGAGGACTCACTCACCCCACGTGCTGTTCTGAGCTGTCCTGAGTAGGGGTGAAGGGGCCAGGCCTTCCCACATCGAGTGGACCAGTTAGTGGATGCACTCACCCCGGGAAGGGGACATGACCTTGGGCAGGGCTGCCCTCTCCAGCAGAGGTATTTCCCATATTGGGCCAACAGCAGCATGCCCCCCCAGCAGCTGGTGGGGAGTCACTCGTCCGCACCCTGGCTCGGGGTGGTGGCTCACAGTTCACCACAGGTCTCACCCTAGGCCTACTGCACCTGGGTCCCTGGAGTCCAGGGTCCGTCACCTTTAACGCTCCCCCAATGATTCTGATGCTCTGCTAGGTTTGGAAGCCCTTGATCCCAGGGGTAAGAGGGCTAGGGGGCTCCGAGATCATGGTATCCAAGGCACTGGCTCGAGGCTATCCAGCCTGTCGGTGGCAGAGCCGGCGGCTGCTGACCTGGTCCTGCCCATGGCACCTCTCCGTGTACTGATTTCACGTGACAAGTATTCAGGACACTTATACACCAAGGACTCACAAACCTCTCAATGCAGGGCCTGCTGGGGCTCGCATGTTGACGTTGCCCGGGCGGGGGTGTGTGTGCAACCGAACAACTTCTCTGCAGGGTAAGCTGGCAACTATCAAAATCCTAAATGTGCCCCCTCAGCATTTCCACTCCTAGATGTGTGTCCTGAGGACAGGCCTCTGCACAGACGCCATGATGTGTACACAAGGATGTTCACCCAGAAGTTCTGTTTAATAGCAAAAACTTAGAAAAGCCTCCAAGTTCATCATGGGGACTGCTCAAAAAAAGGGATCCTATGTGGCCATTAAAAAAAAAAACCAGGGAGCTCTATCTATGTTGATACAAAGAAGTAACAACAACCCTACAAGGCGCATCAGTAAGCAAAGAAGGAAGACGCAGAACGTGTTTGAAAGTCACAATTGGTGTGGAACAAAAAAGGAAACACTTAGGCGAATGCATGGAAGTTTCTGGCTCACCAGGAGCTTTAAGAAAGAGGAATTGGTCTGATTAGAAAAACAGATTCCATTCAAGCTTTCTTGGGTCAAGAGAATTTAATTCAGGAAATTGGGTTGGGCAAGTGGTACTAGCATCGAGTAGGCAAGTGCTGGGCGGGGGAGGGGGGGGCACAGCCCAGGCACAGGGCGACAGAGGAAGCAGCTGTACCCAAATGGAGGACGAAGCACAAGGCTGCTGCCAGACACGCAGCTGCTGCTGGAGAAGCCGCTCAAGGTGGAGAGAAGGGGGACGTGAGGGCTTTCCCCTCCTACCCTAGATCTCCCACCAGCGCCCCGCCTCCACAGAGCCCAACCCGAGGAGGCCGCCCAGGACCTTGGGAAACAGGGGCCTGTAAGGATCGGTCTCTTGGGGTACCAAGAAGAGGGGGGAGTGTAGCGGTGGAGGAATGCGGAGAACCTCCCTGGGGCCACGTAAGAAGTGCTAACAGTTTGCCTGCGGGAGTTGGGGACCTGGAGGGAGACCTACTTTATGTTAGGGATCCCTTGGTGCTTTTCCATTTTGCACCATGAGCACACACGGCCTATTGGAAGCAAGATGCTTGCCTGACATTCACACTGGGTACACTGAAAAGGGCAAGGCTATTGTATTTTTTCACTGGAAAATATCCCACCAGCTAAACCTCCCCCGACATCTCCCGTAATGGCCCCGAGGGACAGCACAGCATTTCTTGTGCGCATCTTTCACGAATGTCCTCCTCAAATGGTCCCTCTGCCCACTGAGCCTGGGTGAGGGCGGAGGGGGCGGAGCACGAGCTAGAGGGGACGTTTCCTGCCCGAAGATCTCTCTTCCGACACATCTGCAGCCTCTTAGGCAGAGGCATGCTCGCAGCCCAGAGCCCCGGGTGCCCACAAGGGAGGCGGTGGCGGGTGCCCCGCAGACACGCTCGGTACGCACCACTCCACGCAGTGGGCAGCGGAAGGTCAACCTGAAAACCTTGTTTATTCGACGGGCTCTGGGGCAGCAGGGGTGTCAGGGTGCGGCTTGTGGGCCAGAGAAGCAGGTTCACCCAGGTCTCTCGCTGGGGGACAGGAGCAGCAGGGCCTCCTGGCCCAGGGGTCTCTGCCCGTCCATGCTGCCGCCCCTCAGCAGACCCCAATCGGACTGCAGCATTCCTTACTGAAACCCCATCCCCCTCGGCTTTGTTGGCTATAAGGCGGGGCCATGAATATCTAATGAGTTGCAGCTTCTGGCTCAAATATGAGTCCCCTCTTCCTTGTCTTCAAATATCCCCATCCTGAAACCTCACTGGCTAATCAAGTCTCCAACGAGAGCACCCACGTGTCTGCCCGGGGCCAGCCCTTCCGTCTTGAGATCTAGGTGCAGACCTGCCCGGCTGGCTCCCTCCTAACCCAGGGCAGGTGCACAGTGGGGAGGGCCGTCCCCGCCACCACATTCACGGGACTGCTTTCCGGCTAAACTCTGAGTGCACCCCCCAAGAGAAGAAGCTGACAAGCTCCCTCAGCCGACCCTCCAGCTTTGAGGTGCAGCTCTCTGGTTCACTGGCAGATGAGCTGTTAGCACAGCCAGGCCTCTGCTCAGCAACCCACTCACTGCCCGGCACAATCACAATGACCAATCCACGACCGAATGGTGCCCATCATGCCTCCGTTTCTAAGGGGAGTCCAGGAAATGTCCCAGGCAGGGCTCCTGGCCCAGATCTCTCCTCGCCATATGGCAGAGGCCACTCCACCCCCGTGGGGCTGATGCTGCCCATGGTCATGCAGACAGGAGCCTGTGGCTGGCATTTACCTCGCTGGCTTCAGGTTATCCTACTGTGAGCCTCACCATGACCTCCACCGTAGTGTCACCTCTGTCTTGTGTCGGTGCCAGTAGGGTCCTGCAGTGCTCCCCTGGCTAGGCGTCTCCTGCTGCCTATGACATCTGGGCCTGCACAGAGCTTCCCCAAGCCATCCTGTCTCCCTCTCCTGTCTGCTAGTGCTTCCTAGCAGACATATGGAAATATGGAGACGGACACACGTTCCTACCTCCTGTCCCCGGCACGGAAACACGGAGACGGACACCCGTCCCTACCTCCTGTCCCCTGGCCCCTGATCTCCCCGGGACTTCGTAGTCCAGCAGAAGAGACAGACGTGTAATGAGACAACTGCGCCCATGTGGTCAGGGCTCTGCCAGAGCAACGTGTGAGGAACTCTGGGGAGAAAAGAAAAACAGGAAAAACGCTGAAGTTTGCCAGCAGGAGTCAAGGCTGGAGTCGAGTCATATCTTGCTCCAAAGCAACCTCCATGTGCTTGCAGATTCTGTGGGTCGGGAATACGGACCGGGCACCGTGGGGCTGCGCCTGCCCTGTTCTGTGACGCTTGGGCAAGACGGGGCCATGTGAAGAGTGGGCCCAGCTGGAAGTGTCAACCTGAGGGGCTCCGTGTAGGCTCTCCAGCATGGCGGTCTTGGGCTTCAGATACAGTGTCTCCGGGACTCCCGAACAAGTCCCCCCAGTGAGCAAGATGGATGCTGCATGGCCTTTACGGACTTAGGCTCAGGAGACACAGCATCACCTCCCACGCTTAGGACCGGTCAAAGTCAACGTCAGAAGACCAACCAGATCAAGGCATGAGGATGTACGGTAGGCCTCCTGACAGGAGGAGAGGCGGGCAGTTTGCAGCCGCGCTTTCACACTGCCCCAGAATGTGTCCCTCAAGCTGAATTTCGAAGGCAGACTAGAGGTCCGTCAGATGACAAAGTGGGGAGGGCGTCCCAGGCGGAGGGATCAGCACATACAAAGGCCCCAGGGCAGTGGACTGCGTTACACGAAATGAGTGCGTCAGATTTCCCAGGAGCTCACCAAACACCGTCTTCCTGCCGACTCACTAGGCAGCCGTCTTCCCCTGGTCCTCCCCAGACACCGGGGCCCTGTTGCGCCCCCGAGCTCAGACATCAGCCCCTCGGCTGAGGCTCAGCCCCATCATGGGTGCAGTAACCAGCGCACGTCCCAGCTGCCTGCCCTCCCGCCCCCGAGGCTCCGGAGCAGCAGTGAGCGCACAGGGAGACGCCACCTGGGCAGGGCTGTGAGTGGAGTCCCATCTGGCCCCCACGCCCGTGTTCTCATCCCCAGCTCTGGATGTAGAAAGCCTCGAGGCCCCCAGCCAGAGCTTTCTCGGTTTGGGTTTTCAAAGCACTGAAGGCTCTGGGTCCACTGGCTTGAATCCCAGCAATTCTTTCCATAATGGTTAGTTCTTCTGATTATAGGCATAAAAACTCAAACTAGATTAAACAAAAAAGAGAAATTATTGGTTCTTGTAACTGGAATGTTCTAGGAGTGAGTTTAAAGAGTATCAAATAGTACCAGAATTCTTTCTTTCTCTCAATTTCTCAGCTATGTATTTTTCTCTGTTGGCTTCATTTTCAGGCAGTCCCCCAAAAGTAACACCCCATGGCTATAAAGCTCCGGGCTTAACTAACACTCAGAGCCAGCAAACCCAGCCAACAGGGGGCATCTCTTCCCTGAATGCTTGCACCGCAGCCCCAAAAAGGATTCTGATTGGCCCAACTTGCATCACATGCACTTCCCAGAACCAATCACCTGACCAGGAAGCTGTGATAGTCTGACTGGCTTTGACCGGATCAAATGCTGACCCCAAGTCGGGGTTAAGAGTAGGCTTCACTGTAACCACACAGAATCACTTCACTTAAAAAAATAGGGGTTCCACAATCAGAAGGGGAAAGGAAAATCTTAAAGACAGGCACAGTTGAGCTGCCATGGCCCTAGGGCCACTAGTACAGTTGAGCACTTTGTACACTGCAGCTGGGGGAGGAGATGCCTTCTGTGTCTGCCCAGAAGGGGTCCCTTTAGCTAACTCAGGGAGAGGCGACCATGTGGACTACTGCTGGGCTTCCCAAAGTCCACCACACTTCCCTTTCCCTGGCCCTTCAGTGCTGCGTGAAGAACCCTCCTTACCCTTCATCTCCTAGTTCAAATGCCCACTTGTCCATGACCGGGTGGGATAAATCAGAAGTTATTCATGTGCCCGCAGATTTATGGCTTCTGCCTCACACACGGCCACACAGTTGTTCAGTTGTGACTCCTTGTCTTGTGTCATCCGGCCTAAGATGGGCTCACGAGAAAAGCAGATACGGCCAAGCAGCCCTTGCAGCCGGGAGGGGGAGACGCAGCGGAGGTCTGTAACTGCACAATGTTGAGAACCACAGAGAATGTGAGTCTTCCGTCTTGGTCATGAGAGGCTGTTGGCCGGATCCCCTGTATCTCCTATGTCACTGTGCCCAGCCTCTGGAGACATTGCCCCGAGGAAGGGGCCTTGAATGGTGCCTCCAGAGGGCCACCACCCAAGGCCAAAATTCTTTCTCCAGATCTCTGGGGAAGAGAAGGTAGCTGGGCTCCATCTGGGCCTCACCGAGGACAATTGCACTAGGGCTCAGCTGTAGCTCCTGATTAAAACCAGATCCGGGAGTTGGGGGCCTTTGGTGAAATTGGATACCTACCTATCATCGTAGGCAAAGGAAATTCACTATGAGAGGGAGGGAGGCTGGCTGGCGTCCTGGCAGTGCTGGGCTGGGCTGTAAGGCTGTGCTTTCCTTCGGGAAGGCCCCAGGGACTCCTTGCTGTGTGAGGCGATGACAGCCTTGAGACACAGGCGCCCCCGTGGAGGCTGAGGAATGCGCTGACTTCTCCTCCCTTTCTCCCCACCTCCCTGCTTTTTGCTTGCCTTCAGGTTGAGGGCCGGGTTTCAACCCCACTACCAACTTTTATTCATTTAGGACAAAGTTATTTAATCTGAGCCTCAGTTTGATCATCTGTAAAATGGGGGTGAAACCAGTAACTTCTTGCTTGCCCTACTATAGGATTAAAGGTAATGCTAAGAAAAGTGCTTAGCACAGGACCTGGAATACAGTGAGCCCTTATTAAATGTCAGTTGCTGTTATGCCTTCTTCTTCCCTCCTTTCCCACGAGAAGCTATTTGATACGATTAAACCACAAACACAATCCTTGATGATCATAGTAAGGAAAATAGTTCAGGTCCCTGATGGCGGATGGGGTGGAAAATGCACTGGCTTTGGGGTTAGACACCTGGGGTCATAGTCCTGGCTCTGCCATTTACCAACTGGGCGACTTACTCAGAGGACTTAACCACTCTGAGCCTGAGTGTCCTCATGCAAATGGGGACCCTGGCAAACGGGGAGTCCTGCCCCAGGACTGCTGTGCGTGTCACACCGGGCACCTGGAAACCGTGGAGCCGAAACAGACTGTCATTGTTTGTACTTCCAATGCTGTGCTGTCTTGCATCTCCTTTTCTCTTGTTTGGTCCTTCTCTTCCAGTTTCCAAGGTCACAAGTCAAATGAACTTGGGGAGTGAAGTGTTGGAGCTGCAAGAGAACTCGGTGACATTGGTTCAGTCGTTCTATCTAAAATCACTTGGAAAACAAAAAAATTCACAAAAACTCAGATTCATGGGCTCCATCCCAAAACTAGAGGGTCAGACTCTCTCTTTTTAAATGAAAATGTGTTTTAAATTTCAAAAGTAATACATGCCCATTCTAAATGAATTCCAATGATACAGAAATAATGAGTAAAAACGGCCAATCCTCAGAGGTAACTGCTTTTAACAGTTTGGTGTATCTCATCTAGGATTTTGTTTTTCCTGGAAAGAGCTAACCATATAGTTTTTATTTTTTCCCATTAAGCCAGATCATCACTCATTTTCTTTTTAAACTTAACATAGCTTGGACATCTTTCCACACCAGCACACATATGACTACCTCATCCTGTTAAACAGCTGGAAAGAATTCCATGATTTGGCTTATCGTGGTCGACGTAACCATTTCCTTGTGGGTGGACACCGCAGGCTCCCGGTGGATCCCATGCAGCCAGTCCAGCCTCTGTCCTCTGCGTTGCACAGAGGGGCAGTTGGAGGCCCAGGGAGGGATGCAGATGGGCCAGGATCACACAGCAGGTCAGTGAGCCGGGATTACAGCTCTGATCCCTGAGGTGCTCTTGGCATTGAATGACACCACTTATTTTGTTTTTTAAAAGATGGTCAAAGGGAACTTAATATTTTTCTGAACCTACTCCTGATATTAGAGAAGAGAAAACAAATGTTAACACTATTCCATGTATTTCGGAGAATTGGAGTTTTTTTGAAACTTTCTCAGAGTTTTCACTTTTCATTATATTCTTTGCAAGAGTTCGTGAGTCAAGAAGTATTTCCCACACATTGTTTCTGAAGCTAACTTTTTTGGGGGCTGGCATCCTGAAATCCCCCTCCCGCTGAATGTGACTGCTCTGAGATGGGGCCAAAGTCCACTTCCAGAGCACCCCAAGCCCCTGCCCTTCATTCACCATAAGTGAGGAGTTTCCCTCTCTTGTGGAATAAATGGAATTATACTGTTGTGACTGTCATCTATTTTTTTATTATGTAAATTTGTCCAAGTCCTGTTGGTATCGTTCCCAGAAAGATAAATTACCCAGTTAGCAGAGTTGGAACACATAATGTTTGCAGAATCCTTTTGAGAATTTGCTCTTTGCCAGAAATTGTGCTTAATATTCCTACTAAGAAATGGAACATTAAGCCTGCCTCCCACAAGGTAGAGTTTGATTGGAAGCGACCACTGTCCGTCAAGTCACGTCCTCTTTAACGCAGCTGCCCTCAGAGCTTGGTGCTGAGCTGCCTGCAGATGTTTCCAAGCCTCCCGCCTCCACCCCACCCCATCTGAGCTCAGAAACTGCTCAGATTTCCAAGTAAAAAGGAAGGGAACTGGCCGACCAGTGTTGGTAACATCTGGATGTTGTTTAGCATCATCTTGGGCAAAAGACAAAGGGAACAGGGGACTTCGGAGTAGCTCTTTTGTTTGCGACCTGCCTCTTGGGTCTTAAAACTCTGGCTTCTGTCTTAGAATCAAAAGTTGACCCCTCTCCCGGCCCCTCGATTGTGCCTCCTAAAAGCAGAACTCCTAGGACAAATGGCTGGTACCAGGTCCGAAGCAGGAAATGTACCAAATGAACTCAGGACATCCTGTCACACAAGTGGCAAGGAAGTTATCAAAGACAACTAGGGTCCTACCAGAAGGCTGAAGAGTGAATTGGAAGAGGCTCCCACTGGTTAATACGGACCACCTCTCACACCTGTCAGAATAACAACTGCAATGAAGTGAATTGTGCTAGGTATGTTTCGATCTACAGACTCAGAGTGACACCCAAAGAAAAAGATTAAAAAGAAAACCCAAAATGCACTGGTCACCTTTGAAGAATGCCAGGAGAACCAACTTATTACTTCGAAAACCAGTTAATACAGGAAAGAATCAAACATTTATTGTGCTTTTCCTATTAAACTACACCTCAGGATTACCACATGGGGGACGAGGGGAAGTAACTTCTTACGGAAGTATCCCAGCTCATAAATGAAGAAATGATAGAATATCCCCATGTTTTAACCTCCAGCTAAACCATGGATCTAGTCCCCAATGGCTGCTAACATCACAGAGAGAGAGGAGCCGGACATGCGGTCCTCCAGGGAAGTTGAGCACTCTGCTATACTCTCGCCAGAAAAATCAAACCTGAACCTGACTGGACTCCTACCCCTATCAATTTACAAGAAATACAGTGAACAACACTGTGGAAATGTAATCATCAAAATCCAGCCGGCGAGAAACTCTACAGGACAACCAGTCTCTCTAAAAGTATACCTAAAAAATAAAATGAGGGAAAGGGGAACTTATAGATGAGAAGAGACTTAAAAGGAAAATCGACTGATCACAAAGTATGGTTATTTTCAATCCTGATTTGAACAATTAGGCAAAGGAAGTTAGAAGACAATCAGGAAAATCTGAATATTGACAGGATATTTGATGACGTTATGAATTATTTTAATCTTTAAGGTGCAATAATTGTAGTTATTTTAAAGGTAATTATCAATGTTTAGAGACATACACTGAAAAATTTATAGGTGAAATCATAAAATGTTTAGGATTTGTTTCAAAATAATTCAAGAGAGGAAAGAGTAGATGAAACAAAATTGATCTAGAAGGTTGTTGAAGCTGGGTGGTGGGTGCATGGGGAATCATTTTATGATTCTCTCTACTGTCACATATGCTTGAAGTTTTCTATGAGTTAAAAGAAAGAAAAAAAACAAGTGACTCATTTCCTGGGTTCTATCGCTCCACACCTGAGATGCTTAAATGCGGAGGGGCTCTGATGGATTGGGAGAAGCACAGCTGTCTGTCCAGTTTAAGAGTTGACAGTCAAAGGGGATTTCAAATGCACTCTGGGCTCCATGTAATGGACTCTTTGCGGACTTCACAAAAGACTGATTTTCACCCAAGGACATACCGCATTTCCTTCGCCTTAGGGCACGGTGTTTCCTGCACAGTAGGGAGGACAGACGCAGGTGCAAGGGATGTATTCACAGAACTGAGGGCTTTGCTGGCACGAACAGGCAGTCACGGTAAGACCCCTGGAGGCAGGAAGAGCCCTGGAGTGCACTCCTAGAGGGCTGATGTCTCTGTGGTGGGGTTAGGTTGGTGGTGTGAAGGCTGCATTTGCAAGCTTGCTTCCCCACATTTTCTCTGATCACAACCTTGTTTACTCACACCCTGGCTGTCATGGAGAAGTACGAGGGGACTGAGAAAGATGTTACAAAATGAATCGGGTCTTGCATAAAATATCTCAACATTATTTTTCCTTTGAGCAGGATGGCACATTGCGCTGGCGTTCCATCTCACTGGTCGTCATCACGAAGACAAGGTTTTCTAGAAATCTGCAAGCAAGACAGGCCTCTGTCCTTCTTTCGGTCACCTCAACTTACTAGGAACGCTTTTTCTTTCAAGAATGGAAGCCACTGCATAACTGTCAAACAAAGAAGAGCTTTTTCTTTTTCTTTCTTTTTAATCACATAGCAATACCTCCAAAGAGAGGTAGGGACTGTATTACCCCAATGACTTTGGGTTGGCATCTCCGAGATTCTCTTGGCCTTTTCCTCATGGGCATAATACCGCTGCATCAGCTCCAGGCATTGCAATCTCACACCACACTCAGAGACAGTAAGCAGCAGTAGCTTCTCAGGCTCTCTTCTCTTACCAGGAAGAAAACGTTTTTCCCAGAAGCTCCGTAGCAGACTTCTGCGTAAGCCTCACTGGCCACAACACGGTGGCATGGTCAACGCTACTTACAGAGCAGCCTGGGAAAACAAGCTAGGACTTTCCGGGGCCTCTCCTGGAGGAGGCGGGCAAGGGAGAGGGGCGAGGAAAGAGACCAGGGCAGACAATCAGGCAACACTTTCACGTTTCTTTTAAATGGGGCTTGGAATCGCTGCCCGCCTGCCTTGTTGTTGCAGGCGCGCTCCCCCACGTCTGCTTGGCCTTGAGGGCATCCGTTCAGAAAGGCTTGGGTCTTGCAGAAAATTCTGGCTTCCCGTCAGTCAGATAATCAGCACATGCTTACAGAGCACCCCCATCGCCAAGCACTGCGGGGGACGCAGCGACGGTTAAGCAGCCGTCCTGGCCTCAGGGACCACACAGGCGGGCAGGGCAGGGCAGAACCCCCGGCAATGTGCGGTGCAGTGACGGGGCAGGGCCACCGCAGGAGCCCAGTGGGCAGCAGGCGGGCCGGGGACAGAGCGGTGAGGCCCTGAGGGCGGCCGTCGCGGGCCCGGAACCGGGACCTGTGCAAGAGGCCCAGACGCGCGGGCGGGGTCGGGACCCCGGCGGCCGCAGGGCCAGGCTCACTGGCGTCGGTAAAGCCCTCGGCCCTCCGCGAACCTCCACTCACCTAGCCTTCACCCCAACCAGCCCGGGCGGGGGGCCCCGTCCGCCGCAGGCGCGAGCCTGACCGAGGCGCAGACAGCCTCGACCCGCTCTCCGCCGCCTTCCGGCCTCCCGGACAGGCGCGGCCCCGCCCGGCGGGGTCACGTGACGCGGCCTCGCCAATCGCCAGGCCCCGCTGCCCGCGGTGATTGGTCCGCGCGGTCCTGTGACCGGAACCAGTAGCAGAAAACCGAAGCGCGGCCGACTTCTTGGTGCGCTCCGCCCGCTCGGCGTCCTCGAGGTCGGGGCGGGCCCGTCCCTTCTTGCCGAGACTGGCTGCGGGTCGGTTTCTAGCACTTGCGAACTGAAGGTGTGCCCAGGAGGCGGCCCTTGTTTTTGCTGTTGTACCTGGTGAGGCCAAATCGGGGAAGGCCTTGAATGCCGGACGGCAGTTTGGCGGGGGGAATGCCGCGCCGCGGAATGCACGTGTGGAGCAGTGTTTTGGTGAGATTAGCCCCCCGACAGTGCTCTTTGTGTGGGTTTTCATGCTACACGTGTGTAAAGTCTGTATCCTACGCAAGGCGTGTGCACGCCGAGACTGCAGCAACAGTTACCGCATTGGGCTCCCTGGAACACTCAGGGTGTGCTAAGAGGGAATGAGGAACACGGTGCTCTTTTTCCTGGAAAATGGGAAAGGAACAAGCACTTAAGAAAAAGAGGCTACAGCGATGTTCTGAGTGAACCAGTGGTGCCGTTACCGCACGTCGTCGTCCGGATGTACCCACGTGCTGTGGGCTGACGGGAGGGTTATGGCTGGTCGCCTCCATCACTGTACCTGTGCTTCATCTCCGGAAAAGGCAAATCAGAAGGAAACACATGCGCCCTATGTGACATATCCTAAAGAACAACAGGACGGAAATGGATGCTCCCGTCAACCAGGATGCGAGATCCTCACTGAAGGGTGGGGGCAGTGTCTCTCCTGCACCAAATCTGGGTATGGAGAAGACGCTACAGCAGCAGGAACCAGGAAGTGTGTGTGCCAGGATGTCTGGGCCTCACTCAGTCCATCCACACAGAGGAGCGCCCAGTACACGCGGATGGAGACCGGTCGGCCGGTCCTGTCCCTGTGGCATGACCTCCTTCGTGGCCAGCTTGGTCCCCTCACTTCCCTCAAGTCTTGCCCGCTCACAGTCAGGTTGGCCCTCCGCATGGCCTTCCTCTCCACTGCTTCCCAGTTCCGGCGTCCTCCCCACCCTCACAGGCCCCACTGCAGACCCCCTTCGTCCAAGAAGCTGGCAAACAGGTCTCCAGCGCTTGCTCTCTGCCACAGGACACTGTGTTGTGCGAGGTACTGAGCGTGCACTTGGCTATTTCTAGCAAGTGATTAAGCCCCAAAGAGCACAACGGAATGAGTGTCCTGGTATCTGTATCCACTGTCGAAGTGGCACTGGGGCTGTTTTCATGAAGGGCTTTGAGAAGTTCTGGGGACAAGCAGAGGTCGCTTAGGAGTGTACAGCCCAGTCAGTCTTTCTCCTACTCCCATCCCATCCCAGCCCTGCTCTGATACTTTGGGGCCTGGGACGCAGGGCTGCTGGCAGAGCCACCGGTGTTTTTGTGGAGGGCAGCATGACAGAGGAAGTCCCGAGAGTCCCGACAGGCCGGCTGCGGGATGTGAGCTCCACCGAGACCCCTGCCCACACAGTTTCGTGTAAGCGGCAGAGTACTAGGGAGGGGCTGAGCTCCCCGGTTTCAAAGCGGGGCCCTAGACTTCGGAGGTGTGAGGATTTAGGGATGTGTGCTCATTTACACTCAGGCAGTGGCTCCTGGGCCTTAGGGGTCTGCCTCATGAGAATGTGAGCTCTTTGGGGGTCACCTTCTGGCCTCATCCATGCCTGAGCATTGTTGGTCAGCTAACTAGCCTGGCTCTGCCAAGAACCCCCACCTAGAACAGCAAGGAGAGATGCCCAAGAAGCCAGGAAAACAAGGTAACCGAGGGCAGGGGCAATGGCAGGGTCCACGGAGACGTGGACAGTACAAGTTCTACTTAAAAGGGGGGAAGCTGTCAGCTGTTACCCCTTTTCCCAAATTTCTCTTCAGGAAATAGAAATCGAGTTTTATGTGAAATCTGATTTTAAAATTTAAGAGTTGGCAACTGTGGAGCATTGTCCACCTACGTATTCGGATCCATTCTGGCTCTATCCTGCGAGGGGGACTCTTGAGGACAGCACCTCACCACCCCCGGGTTCCACTTGTGTTTGGCCAGTGGGCAGCACAGCTACATCAGAGATTGAAAACTGGGAGGTCAGGATACTTAACCCCCTAGTTGCAAGCCAAGCTGAACCCTCGACCCCCACCCCCGGCCTACCCACATACACTGGGGCCATGATTGGACAGTGGCTACATTCCTCTGTGCACTGTCACAGCTCCTGCCTGGTGCTCTCTCTCCCAGGCTATAGCTCTTCTGGTCTGGGACCCCTCCATCCCAGGCGCAGGGGAGTAATGGCTCCCCGATTTCTAGTCTCAGTGCTGCCCCATCCCTTGTTGATTCTCTTCATCCTGTCCATGTGGGTGCCTGTGTAAACAGTCCCTTTATTCTGAGTTCCCCTCAATTAACCTTTTGAATGTGCTCTCCCTTTCCTGCTGGGAACCGCCAATGTACAGACTAATCCAATTAGAAAACAACGCTGAGACCCCAGCACACCTGGACCTGCAATCAGGACCCAGTTGGAGGCCCAGCTCGCCACCCCTGCTGTACACACCGGCACGCGACTCGACAGCAGGCTGAAGCTGACACCACCGCAGAACGCAGCGCTGCGGACAGCAGGGACACAGTAACCCCTTGCTGAAACTGAAGAGGCAGTTCAGAGACAGGAAAAGCCTTGAAACGTGGCCAACCAGTTTAATGACTGACAAACCATGTGATGCCAACCTACGGAGCACCAGGGACTCAGAGGCACAGAGGCCTCGGGGGGAAACACTACCACACTGTCACAGGGAAAACGGGATCACCTAACGTTGATACGGGGTAAGGGAAGGTCCACTGGCAGCTCAGACCTATGACTTTTCTCGGGGAACATGCACCCCACCCCCAAAGCAGCAGGAAGCCGGCCACCTTCATTCCCGAACGTAAATCCTCGTGCAGACCACGTCGTCGGCGCCAAACGTCTGCAGAAAAGAAGGAAAAACCATCAGAGCAGTCGCCTGTGCAAAACCGTTTGAGGCACATCACTAATACGGCCGCGCACTGCCCTGTTAAAAACTCTTTGTAACAGACATTCAATTTCCTGTGCCATGTGCTCTTGCTAACTGCTAAGGTCTTTTTTTTTTTTTCCTTTTCTCCCTTAAGCTCCATGCTGGCAGAGAGGCAGCTGGGGTGTAGAATTATATGCAATTTTCCTTTGTTTCTGGAGCCTGTGAATGCTGACTTAAGAAATGTTTTGGTTTTAAAAATTAAAATGAAAGGGGAGAAGTCACATTGGACGTTTCAGAGGTGGCTCTGTCTCTTCGCAGGGGGCCCGGGCAGCTGGAGCCAAGGGGGGGGGGAGACAGCCAGACGGGAGAGCTTTGGGAGAGTATGAAGAAGCTTCCAGGAAATGGCTGCCCGCACTCAGTGACCTGCACGCCAGACAACTGGTCTGAGCTGCAAAGGCACAGCACCGGCTTCCAGACCCAGATCTGCAGCACACGGCGGGGTATGCAGGGCATGCACGGCCCTGCCTCCCTTGCTGGTTGGAGTGGAAGGGAAGGATGGAATAGAACAAGATGATCCCAAAGGCTCTTTCCAGCTAAACTTCTATGGCTCTTTGTTTGTCTATCTGTTTGCTATGGAGAGGGCACAAATCATTCCCCAGACGGAGACTTTTCTTCTGACCCCTGAGATGGCACCACCCATAAGTAAGCTATCTCACCTCTCCCCCAAACTAGCAGTTATTCACAGGCCTGCTTCCTGGGCTCTCACAGGTGGTTGGAACAGGGAAAGCAGTAGGTTTGTTTAGCAAACAAAACCAAAAAACAAAAATTCTCCGGTCTGAAGACCTGACGTGGGCATGTCTGCAGACGTACACCTTTCTGGCGGGGGGAGTCCCTATCTCTCAGATTCTCAGAGGGGCCTGAGGCCCCAGAGAGACTGAGAGCCCGGGTAAACCCGGACCTTCCGGTCTTGCCTGGGCCCATCTGCTGACGCGATGGCTCTCAGGGAACACGTGCTAGGACACTATCCCAACGTGTGGTTCAGCGAAATAGCAGTTATGAGTGACACTAAGGAAGCAAATGCCCTTCACCAACTTCTTTTCCAAGTAGGGGCACCTGGTCACATGGGCACAGCTGTCCCTGCTCTGGACACTTCCTCTGTCTGCAGACAGTTCTGTCAGGGGAAGGAAGGCAGAGGTCCCACTGAAATTCACCTCTAGATGTGCTGACCTTTCAGCTCTACAGCCATGGCGTGTTTGGGGGTCTGACTCTGTCTGTGTCTGTAACCACCCTAGTGTCTGACACCTCACCCAGGCCAACAAGTGGCTTCATGATGCAAGAAGAAAATCCCATTTCCAAACACATCTGGGAGGTCCTTCTCAGCCTGCAGCCATGCTGAAAGGTTCCTGAAAGAAACTCTAGAATGTTCTTGAGTGGTTTGGGGGAAGATACTGTTTCACCGAAGGCAGCTTACACCCCCAGGGGACAATTTACTCTTGGCACTGGGAAAGCTTATTTCAACTTAACTAGGATAATTTGCCTCTTGTTAAAGAGACAGCATCTCCCTGCATTTTGGTTTATTAACGATAACAAGCCTTGAAACAAAAGGCCATTATTTCAGGTCTCAGATGCCAAGAATTCATGCTCCCTCAGAGGCTCTGCCTGTCTGCTGAGCCAGGGAAGGATGCACAGCGGAACGGGGCGGGGGTGCTGGAGTCTTTCCAGCGGACGGTGCTCTGGCCGCTTGGATGTTACAAGGTTAATAAAATCACACTTTCTTGTGCAGCAAACCGACCCTCAGCCAACCCTCAGCCGTGCTCCAGAACTCTGAGATCTTTGCTGACTCTGGTACCAGTGAACCTTTTGTTCTTTTTTCTCCTAGATTCCCATGCGTCAGTCTCAGATTGCTCCCCCAACCCCATCAAGTATTCCTTCCCTGGAAACAGCATTAACCAGGTTGCAAAGGAAGCCAGTACCTTCTCTATAAAAGCACAGAGTACTCAGATCATCATGGGGGAAGGACAGGGAGAGACAGATCAAGCAGCCTCAAATAAAACAGTAGAGACAGGATCAACATGCAACTTCAGGACTGAGAACGACCCCAGGGGTCACATGTTAGTGTAAGGCCTCATTCTACAGCTTGGGAAGGGAAGGACCAGGCCCAGATCACACAGGGTGGCTGTCCCACTCTGCTGGCTCCCTGCCCAACACTGCAGGGTGACATTCACTAAGATGGGGCAGGTGAGCCGTCTTAGAGGGAAGATGGTAACAATATGCCTGATGGAGAACAAAGGATATCGTTTCCTTTTTGTCTGTATGGGGTGGAGGGTGAGAGAGTAGGGGGATGGAGTTGTTTTGGGGAAAGCTTGGTCTATTCTGAAACGTAAAGAGACAGTGAGATGAACGTTGCCCTGTCCTCCCTGTCTTCCTTTGCCCCCAACACCGAAAATAGAGGAGGAGGAGGTGTGTGATTAAACTATGGGGGTTTCTAACTTGGCCTCACCAGGTATGTTTTGTGTGGCCAGGGATGTTTAAAATGTTTTAATCCGAGGGCACCTGGGTGGCTCAGTTGGTTAAGCATCCGACCGGCTCAGGTCATGATCTCACGGTTCGTGGGTTCGAGCCCCGCGTCGGGCTCTGTGCTGACAGATCAGAGCCTGGAGCCTGTCTTCGGATTCTGTGTCTCCCTCTCTCTCTGACCCTCCCCTGCTCTCTCTCTCTCTCTCAAAAATAAATAAAAACATTAAAGAAATTAAAAATAAGTAAAATAAAATGTTTTAATCTGAATACCTTTAAGGTAGAGCCCACCCTTTCCAGTTCTAAAGGACCCCCCACACACACACCGCGTTCCACTTACACTTGGACATTCCCCGAATTAGCCTGACGTGTGGGGCTCCCCAAGGCCAACGCAGGTGGTAAGTAAATCTAGGGGTAAAAATGCTCTCCAAGGCTCCCAGTGCCGAGTGCTAAAATTCCTGAAATCTTTCCCTGGCAGCAAAATGGGGAATGAGGAGGGGGAAGAAAAAAAACCTCTTCTGCAGAGTGAAACACCCAGCGACCTCCCAGAGCCCAAGCACTCTGGCTCGGAGCGAGCCACCACATCGCCAAGGGGATGCAGTGTGGCCGCTGCAGCCCTCCTCTGGCCCTGCTCTGCCCCTGAGCCGCGCTCCTCCCGCCACGTAACAATGATTTCCTCTGACTTAAACTGTCACCTCAAGCTTTCCGCTCACATGTTAACCCAGGGCAAACAGCGTCCCTCTGGGTGAAGGAGGATGGCTTTCTCACAGCCCACGGTGGGCATTGTCCAGGGACAGGGGCTCGATCTAGGGCCCAAGCGCCTCACCAGGATGAGCTCGTCGTTGGCCAGCTCGCGGGTCCAGTAGGTTTTCGGGCCATCCCCCTCGAGGAGAGTTTGCGTGCAGTGGATCTTGTTCTCATTCTCCCAAGTGGCTAAACTCTGCGGGCGGGAAAACCATTAGTGACATTAATTACGGTCTTGGCAGCAGGAGCAGAGACAACAATGAACACCAGAGAGTCGCTGCTGCGGAGAGAAGCAACACATGGTCCCTGTCAGCAGGGGCACGGAGCCCTGTGCTGCACCCTGCAGAGTCCAGATCCAGAGGGCTGCCCACGGATTTTTCTGGCATATAAATATACCTTGTATTCCACCTCTGCCGCCGCCCCCCTCCCACACTCCGAACCTCGCTTTACATCTCCAGGAATAAAATTAGAGCATGGAGGGATTCATTTATGTCAAAACGGACTAGCCCTTCAAGCAACTGGGATATTAAGGACAAGAACTTTCACATCAGAACTATAAAATTTTAGAACCACTGAGACACCGTACTTATAACCACACCCAACACGAGCAGGTCAGGAGCCCTCTTCCCTGCAGGAATTTTGGGATGACATCTTCTTTTCTGTTTGCACTCATCAGAGGCAGCACACAGACCGCTCTGATAAATCTGGGGATCTCTGGCTCTGAGGATAAAACACTGCCACTTTCCAGGTTTCATCCCTCTAGGAAAATTAAATCATGTGGGAGGCGGGAGGTGAAAGGGGGATGCCCTGCAGTCTCCCCAGTGTCTGCACAAAGCAAAGTGCTCTACAGCTGGGCTGGGGTGGAGGTGGGGGGACACAGAATGTGCAGATACTTGCTTTCTAACTCTCACTGGAACAAAAAGCCCCACTTTCCAGGCTGTCTCGTGAGCCTTTGACTTTTTATCAGAATCACTGTCTCTGGCAGTGGCCACCAGTGCATGTCCCCAGCTGAGCCCTGCTGACTGCCAGGCCTTCTCCTGTGACTCCCAGACCTTCACTCTAACTACGCCAGCCCACTCTTTTGTTTTTTTACAAACAGTGTAGTGACTAGAGGCTCAGATCCTGCCAGCTTCACGACCGGACATGTTTTCTGGCCATGCCAATTCTGTGGGCCAAATATTGTCACATGGGTCACCTCCTGAGGGCTGTGTCTCTGTGTCCTTCTCCCAAACCCAGTGCCCAGAAAGTCCCACTCTGAAGATCCAACGGGCACCGCTCAGGAAAGGTGAAAATCA
Organism: Cryptoprocta ferox; assembly: GCA_028646485.1. NCBI lineage: Eukaryota > Metazoa > Chordata > Mammalia > Carnivora > Eupleridae > Cryptoprocta > Cryptoprocta ferox. The sequence continues at coordinate 137,240,207 of CM053560.1, read as the reverse complement.
ATTTCTCACTTTCTCCAACTTTTAGTTTTCCTTTTTTTTTTATTTTAACACTGGAATAGGAGGGAGACATTTTTCACTTTTTTAAGAAGTGGTAGCTGCGACTTTTTTCCATCTCTTCCCCCACTCTATTCCAGAGATCGATCAAATGCAATTTTTGCCCATCTAAGAAAAGGAATGTACAACCGCTCGCGTCAGTCCACTGGTTCATCCCTGAGGCCAATATACGTAGAAATACAAAAGTCTTGCTCTTGAGGACTAAGCAAGCCCATCTCCCCGCCAGAGTCCGCCTTGGTTTTGGAAGGATGCCGCCTTTCCTTTAAGAAAGCAGGCTGGAAGAGGGGTGCCGACCCACAAGACTGCCGAAACTGGATCCCGAGCGTCCCCTGGGGCCCTGGGACCCGTGGGGGGGGGGGGGAGCAGGATTCGAGCGCTGCCGCTCCACCTGCGACAGGAGACGTGGCGGCGGCGCAACCCGGCCCCGAGGCCCCTGCAGCCGCCTCAGCGCCGCTGCGCCAGCGCGGGGGCCAGACCGGCACCCGCACCCGCAGCGGACGCCGCCGCCCGGGGTCCCCGGCAGCTCCTGGCGCGGCTGTGAGCGCTGCAGGGGCGGCTCCGCGGGGCGGGGGGGGGGGAGCGGACCCTCTCCCGAGCCCAGGGCAACCCACTCGCACAAATCCTCCCTGCAGACCGCTTGTGCGCGCGCTGCAAGGAAAGCGCGCCACAGGCTGCAGCGGCCCGGGGCGGGAATCCGGGAAAGCCGCTCTGCTCCGGGGCCTCACCCTGCACTTGCGTCCGTCCACAGTCTCCTCCTCGAAGCCTTCTCCGACCTTGAAATTGATCTCGGTGGTGCGCACGGTGGTGGAGGTCTTGATGTAGAACTGATCCCCGTCCTGGCGGATCTCCACGTGCGGCTTGGACGCAGCCGCCACGGCCACCTTCCGCAGCATGGCGTTCACACCTGCGCGGGGAGGGAGGGCTGCGCCGCGGGCTCGGGTGCCAGGGCCGGCCCGGCACTTCCCAGACCCTCGGACCATCGACGGGGCTTAAGACGGACCCACCCCTCCCCCACCCCTCGCCCGGATTTCCGAGTTGAGAAACTGAGGCTCAGGGAGGGTAAGCGGCTTTCCCCGAGCAGCACGGTGAATTCGTGGCAGGGCCTGGCCTCACACCGACTGTCCTAATTTAAAGGCCCGGACCCCCCACCCCCCTGGACTCCAGCGAGGGTCTCCCGGCGCGCTGATCCAGCATGAGACAAGGCCGAACTGTCGGGGAAGGCGCCCAGCCTCCAGCGCTCGTTCGCGGGGCGCGCGGCTCCCGGGCTGCACTCGCCGCTCCCGACGGGGTGGCCCTGGATCGCTCCCCTCGCCCTCGCCCCGGGGACTCCCCGCTGCCCGGGCCGGTCCCGGAGCCCACCCCCGGGGGCCCGGGACACCTCGGGGCCGCTCCCGCCCGTAGGCGCGCACCGAGCACGCCGACGTACCCAGAGCCTTGAGCAGCTCGTCGAAATTCTCGCTGCTGCGCATCTTCCAGGTGCCGGCGAAGTTGGGCATGGCGCGGCTGCGGGCTGCTGCGGGCTGCGGGCGCGGACGGCGACGACGCGGCGGGCTCGCTGCGGCTGCAGGGCGGAGACTGACGCTCGGCGCCCAGCCCGCGCGCCCGGAGTCCCTGGGAGGGCGCCCCCCGCCCCCGTACCGCCCCCTGCCCCGCGCCCCGCCCTCCGCCCCGCCCCCGCCCCCCGCCGCCCTACCCGCTCCCCCGCTCCTAGGCCGCGGGGCCTCCCGCCGCGGTTGGCACCCGGGTCTCGGTGCTGCGCGCCCGGCGCCCGCTCTCCTGCAGCTGGGGGTGGGCACCGGGGGCGCGTCAGATGGTACAGCACTGGACCCGGAGCGGACAGTTGCCGCGGGTGGGACGTGGGAACCTGGGGAAGCATTGCATCATCCCTTCTACTTTTGTGCATGTTTGAGGGTAATTATACTATAGATGGGTGGTGGGACCGTCAGGGTTGGGGGCCGCGCCCTCCCCACTACAGGTCCTGCCTTCGGGGTGTGCGCGACCGGTTTCCTGCCGCTCCAGCGCGGGATCCTATGCGCACCCCCAGACGCACACTGTGGCGCTGGACCGATGGGAGGGAGTGGCCAGCAAGGCCCAGCCCCACGACCGCAGCCCGGGCCCTGCTGCGGAACCCAGGGTCGCGCGGGATTGCGGGTCCTCGGCGTACCCAGGTCAGGGACTGTGGTCGTCAGGGCTGGACAGAATGAGCTCCTGAGCCCTGGGCAGGAGCAGGCAGTTCTGCCCAGAAGCGTGGCTCTGCACACTACAAAGGAAGTCCCCCTTCTCCCTTTGCTCCCAAATATGCACCATGTATAAATCCCCTTAGTGTGGCCATTAAGAGGGTACAGACACTTCACCGCGGCCCTGTGAGCCTCCACGGCTGACCCCAAGCTTTCCTTTTGGTCTCTACACTGTTCCGTCATCCTTAGCCAGGCTTAGCCAGGCTGCACAACTAGGATTCTAGAAGCAGCCATGCATCTTGGCACATGCAAGACTCTGCCCACGCTGTACCCTCCCCCCGAAATGCCCTTCCCCTCTCCAAGTTACTAAAATCTTGCCCGTTCACCAAAGTCCATCTTCATGCTGTCTCTTTTGTGATATTCAGTTTCCCGATCAGATACGATGATTTTTCTGTCCCCCCACAGGATCCTTGTCCCGCTTCATTCTCGTTCAAGTGTTCATCCTGCTAGAAACTGAGCCCCTACATTGCATTAACCGAGTGCTCATCAACCTGTCCTCTCTTGCTCAAGCCCAGCCAGGTGGGGCTCCATAAATAAGCACTGACTAGGAGGGTGTAAGTGTTGTACAGCCCTGAGGAAGTGGGGAGCCCCCCCCCAGGGCTGCAGGAATCTATGCTCACTGCCTGCTGAGTCGGGAGGTGCCTGGGGTTGGGGCCCCTGCCCTGAGGCCCTGAGGAGCTGTCTCAGAAATCCACTGAGGGTAAGAGAGGGGAGAGAGACCATCCCCGGCTGGCAAGAGATGTGGGCAGGACTGACCTTCCCCGTGTGAGGCGTGTGCAGTCACATAGGCCCCCATGCTTAGAGGGGCCTGATGCTTGGTTCAGTGCTCTGCAATTGCCATCTTGAAATTCTTAATCATTTTTGGACAATGTGTCCTGCTTTTTTATTTTGCAGTGGGACCCACGAATTATGTAGCTGATCCTGAGTGTGGGAGGCAGAGAATAGGGCTGCTACAGAATCAAACTCACTTCACAGAGGCTCTGGTGCCTCTACCATGAGGGGGCAAAACGGGTGCCACCCAGCTAATGCAAGCCCCCCCCCATCCAACACTGCTCCCCAGGAAGGCTGCTGACATCCTTTTCTAAAATATATTTTTAAAGTTTATTTATTTATTTATTTAGAGAGAGAACATGAGGAGGGGAGGGGCAGAGAAAGAAAAGGGAGAGAGAGAACCCCAAGCAGGCTCCATGCTGTCAACACAGAGCCTGACGCGGGGCTCAAACCCACAAACTGTGACATCATGACCCGAGCCAAGATCAAGAGTTGGAAGCTCAACTGAACCCCCCAGGCGCCCCGCCATCTTTTTTTTTAATGTCTATTTATTTACTTTGAGAGAGAGAGAAAGAGAGCACACACAAGCAGGGGAGGGGGAGAGAGAGAGGGAAAGAGAGAATCCTAACTCCCACTCAGGTCATGATCTCATGGTTCCTGAGTTAGAGCCCTGCGTCGGGCTCTGTCCTGACAGCTTGGAGCCTGGAGCCTGCTTCGGATTCTGTGTCTCCCTCTCTTTCTGCCCCTCCCCCACCTCTCAAAAACAAATAAATATTAAAAAAAAAAAACAGAATCAGGTGGTCAACTGACTGAGCCAGCCAGGCACCCCTAGGCTTCTGACATCTTAAGACCAAGGCTGCGGAGGGGCTGTGGAGAGGCTGGAGGGCAGCAGAGTTGGGAGTCAGGACCATAGGGAAAGCCCCTGAGGATGGTCAGGGCTGTGGATGAGGTGTGCACGCGCCTGGAAGATCTTGCAGCAGAGACAGCAGGTAGGCAAAGGTGGGGAGGAGAAGGGGAGGGAAGGAGGTCATGGTGAAAAAACAGAGGGACGGGGCGAGAGGGGCCAGGCGAAGGGTTCCACCCTCCAGATGGGGCTGCCGTGACTGTAAGGCAGTGGTGCATTGTCCAGGCACCAAGGATGGGAGCAGGGTCCAGGAATGGGGAGGGCACAGCCAGTTTAGCATTTCTGGGCGAAGTGGTCCTGGGTCCTTGCGAGCCTTCGGTGCGTACTCATGACGTTTGGAGGAGGCCAGGACACACAGGAAGGGCTAGGACTTCTTCGGAGCCCCAAACCTCATCAGGGGACACAGGGAGGGGAGGGCAGGCTCCTGTCACTGGGCCTGGGGTCCCAGAGTGAAGAGGGCAGAGAAAACACCACCACCGTGGTGCCTCTGTGGACCTAGCCTCAGGATCCGTTGCAGGGTCCCTGCTGGGAGGAGAGCCAGCTCGTGGCCTGGGCCTCACAGCAGGTTTCCCTACGTCTCCGAGCCTTCCTGCTGTCCCTCGGTCCTCCTCCAGTGTTACTCTTCTGTTCACTAACTCTTGCCAACCATCTCTCTGAGCTGGGAACTGGGCTCAGATCTGGGAGTAGTGACCACCAAAGGTCCAGGTCCTGTCTTGAGGGTCCAAATGTTTAACGGGGGCAGGGGAATCCTAAACCATCTGTGATCACTGCGTGGCTGACAGCACCCAGAGGCGGGCAGTTAGCCTGGCCTGGGACAAGATGTGGAGCCCATCCAGAGGGTGTGATCAGATTGAACCACGCGTGTTGAGACGGAAGCTGTGAAACAGTGCGTGTGTTTGGGAGACCACGTGTCTTCCTGCGTGGCTGGAGTGCGTAGTCTGAAAGGGGTGAGGCGGGGGATGACAGGTGAGCAGAAGCACAGGGGGCCAGGAAGCAGTGTTCCCGGAGTGGAGGCCCGTGGAAGGGTTTTGAGCAGAGGTGATCCTGTGGTCCTGGTGCCTGTTGGTGGAGCCGCCCCAGCTTCGGTGTGGTGCCAGGCCCGCCAGGAGGAAGTTGATGGCCCGGGCAGGCCAGCTGTGGTGCTGGTGAAGCAGGCAGGAAGGGGTGGCAGACAGAACAATGCTGTCAGCACCAGAGATCCCAGCAGCTTGGGAGAGCCTCCTAGAAATTCAGACTCCCAGGCCCCAGCCCTGGAGATTTGGATTCAGTAAGTTAGGGGGAGGGCCCAGGAAGCTGCGTTTGGCAACCTTTCCAGGTAATTCTTCTGTACAGCCAGGTTGGCCCTGCATTGTTGCGAGACTGGGGTGCACCTGGCCGGGGAGGGGAGGTTGGGACAAGAGCCCAAGGTGACTCTCGCTTTCTGGGTTGTGCACTTGTGTCTCATTTGCCACCTCAGGGAGCAGAGGGGCAGGGGATGAGGTCTGTTTGAGATGTGTTGGCTCCGAGTTGTCTGAGGCATCCAGGACCCAGCGGGCAGTGCGGTCCTGGAGTTCAGGAGGCAGGTCCGAGCTGAGCTGGGGTGTGGGGGTCATCCGTGGGCAGGGGCGAGGCAAGACCGGAGTGTGCACGAGATGCCTGGGGAAAGGACGCAGATGGAGAAGAGCCAAAGGCCAGAGTGGAGGATGTCAGCGTTGGGGGGCAGCGTGCGTGTGACGTCCTCGCGGCTGGGGGCACAGTACGGGTGACGCCTTAGCGACTGCGGCACCGTGCGTGTGACGTCCTCGTGGCTGCGGCTCCGTGCGTGTGACGTCTTAGCGGCGGCGGCTCAGTGAGTGTGACGTCCTCCTGGCTGGGGCACCGTGCATGTGACGTCCTTGCCGCAGGGGGCACCGTACGTGTGACGTCCTAGCGCCTGAGGGCACGGTACGTTGACGTCTTAGCGGCTGCGGCACCGTGCGTGTGACGTCCTCGC
>CM053560.1:137200029-137234169 GCA_028646485.1 Cryptoprocta ferox | reverse complement strand
AAGGCTCTGTGTTGCTGGGGCCCAGGGGAGGACGTCTAACTTCTGGAGTGTCTGAACTTCCCAGAGAAGGGGACATTGCACGGAAGCAGAGCCCTGCAGGGTGAATAGGGTTTCCGCAGCAGACGGAGGGGACAGGGCCTCTGGACAGCACATAACAGGGACCCCTTATGGCTCCAGTAGGGGCAAATCCGGGAGGAGCTCTCTGTGGACACCTCAGGGTGAGACACCTTGGGAGTCCAGGCCTAGGCGGCCATCATCAGGTGGTTGCTGTTGCCTCTGGCATATGGCCAATTTCTGGAGTGTCCTGCCCTGATGCAGATTTCTCAGAAGCAGGAGCTGGGGCCTGGGCCCTCTCTCCAAGACCCCTTTGTTCTCTGGCTGGCAGCTCCTGCCTCTGCAGACCCCATGTTGCCAGCTGCCCCCAGGCCACTGACCTGCCGTCCTGGTCCCAGCCTTTCTGCTGAGCTTTGCTGCTTTTGCCTGGAGGCAGGCCAGAGCTCCAGCCTCCCAGGGGCCCGCTGGCCTGGCCCCATGCCCTCAGGCAGGCCGAATTCATGCTGGAAGAATGGGGGTCAGAGTTCAGTCCCTGAAAGCTGGGAGCTCTGGAGAGGGTCCCTGTGGGGGTCTTCAGGACAGCTCTCTGTGGTGGGGGCTGGGGCCACTGCTGGGAATATCTGGGAGTCGGCAGAACAGGACAAAGACGTGCTGGATTCCTGGGGCAGACCGGGGCCGGGGCCCCACCTGCCCTGCTGGGTGAGCTTCTACTAGGCTAATGGAGTGCCAGGAGCACTGGACTGGCGGGCGTCACCAGGGTTGCAGGGGTCCTGGCGACCACGAGTCCCACGGAGGAACAAACACAAGTTCTTAACTGTTCTTTTACCAAGTATCAGGCATGGGAGCAGGTGTTCCATGAGTATTCACGCACGCATGCATGCATTCATCCCATACTGCTGTCCTCTGAGTACTCATGCATGCATGCATGCATGCATCCTATACCGCTGTCCTGTGAGTACTCACACATGCGCCCATGCATTCATTCTATACCGCTGTCCTGTGCGTACTCACACATGCACGCATGCCTTTATCCTATACTGCTATTCTGTGAGCACACACACACACACACACAGACATGCATGCATGTATCCTATACCACTGTCCTGTGAGTACACACACACGCACACACGCACGCATTCATCTTATACCCTTGTACTGTGAGTACTCATGTACACATGCATGCATTCATTCTATACTGCTGTCCTGTGAGTACTCATGCACACATGCATGTGTTCATCCTATACCGCTGTCTGTGAGTACACACACACACATGCATTCATCCTCTACTGGTGTCCTGTGAGTACGCACACACCCACGCATGCATTCATTCTATACCGCTGTCTGTGAGTACACACACACACGCATTCATCTTCTACTGGTGTCCTGTGAGTACACACACACACACGTATGTATTCATCCTATACCGCCGTCTGTGAGTACACACACACACGCGTTCATCCTATACTGCTGTCCTGTGAGTGGCACTCAGTCATTGGTGACCAATGTGTGTGGAGACCAGCACAGGAGGTCATTCAGCTGGTTGGGACAGATCTGGGCAGTGAGCCCAGGAGGGCTGGCCCCAGATGTGAGCTCTTACCACCCCACTCTGCTGGCTCATCATGTAGATGAAGGGGGCTTCTGGCCCCTGGCCAAGCGATGAGGTAGAGTGGGGCCCTCATCCCTGCCCGCCAGCCCCAGGCATCAGGCTTGTGGAAATTTCTAGGACCCAGGATTTCTGACCTTCAAATCTAACGAGCACAACTCTGCTTAAAACCTAGAGCAGGAGAAAGGGGTGTGGCAGGTCCAAGTCTATCAACCTGGGCATTGGTTCCATTTGCCATCAAGAGGCCATTCTCTGTGGAGCAAGTCACAAGCACTGTGAGCCTCAGTCTCCTCCTCTGTGACATGGAAATGACAATACCAGCCATGTCTGCTCTAAAAAGGTAAAGCGAATTCACACACATGAAAACCAAGGTCTGTGCACCCAGCTCAGTCCTGGCTCGTCCACCAGCCCCTGGAGCTCTGGTTTCTCCCTGGAGTGATGGCTTCACTCATTCATCAAATATTTATGAAACACCTACTTTGTCCGAGGGCCTGCAATTCTCAAACTAACCCTATGGGGGTTGTCATTACACCCACTTTATAGATTTGGAAACAGGGTTAGAGGTTAGGTGACTTGCTCAAGGTCATAGAAGTCGGGATTTGAATCCATCTTGATTGTCTCGATCAGAATCTGAGGCTCCTAAGAGCTGAAGGGTGAGGCTGGCCCCCAAATTCCATGAGGTGGAGGGGAAGAGGGAAGTAGAGCACAAGTCAGCCCCTAGTAAGAGGGACAGGCCCAGGGACAGAGGGACACAGGAGTGTCCACGAGATGCAGAAGCAGGAAGGAAGGACTGTGCCAGGGGCAGGCCAGGAGCCTTCAGGGAAGGGGACACCTAGGGAAGCTGGAGGACTCCGAGTTTGCCAGGGGAGCACCTCAGAGGCAACAGCACAGCCCGGTGGCTCGGAAGGCAGGGTATTCTAAGCAGGCGTCCTGTAGGCTGCAGCTGGAGAGCAGGGACCTGAGAGCAGGGAGCCAGCCTGAGGGCGTTACAGAGGAGCTGGGAGTGTCCTCCTGCAGGAGGGCACCCCTGTCAAGGACACTATTGCCTGTGGGGACACCTCCTGTCAGGGACACTGCCTGCCTGTCAGGGACACTCCTGCCTGTGGGAACACCACTGCCTGTTGGGGACACCTCCTGTCAGGGACACTGCCTGCTGGGGACACTGCTGCCTATTGGGGATTCTGTCTGGTGGGGACACGACCTGTTGGGGACACTGCTACCTATCGGGGACACTGCCTGTTGGGCACACCGCTGGGGACAAGCACTACATGCAGGTGCTCGGTGTGACGTCTACACGGTGATTCTCTAAAATGCAGTGTGAGTCCCCACGGCCTGCTCGCTCCTGCTCCTCTAGCCCTGAAGCGTGTCTCTAAGAGCAGGGACCACGTCCCACTGGCCACGGATTCAATGGCTGATTTTATTCTTTATAAGATTTGCTCGGCCTTTGTTTCAATGGTGCAGGTGTATGTGTGTGCACTTGTGAATGCTTGTGTGTGCGTGCGTGTGCTCATGTGTGCGTGCACATCCCAGCCTTTGTGTACCTGTCTCTGGGTGTGTGCTGGGGTGAGGTGGGGTGTGTCTCTGCTCTGGGTGTGACTCGGTGTGTCAGCCCACGTGTGTCTGTGTGTCTCTGACTTTGGGTCACCAACTGTCCTGGTTTGCCTGGGACTGAGGGGTTTCCGGGACCAAGGACCTTCAGAGGTAAGTGAGAAAGTCGTGGACAAACTGGGATGAACTGGTCACCTGCTCCGGGGCGGTCTGTCTGGACGCATCTGCTCCAGGACTGTGCTTTCTGCCCCGCTTCTTCCGTGTTTCCCTGGCTGCAGACTGTGCGTGACCACGGCGTGTCCCAATCTGTCCTGTTTGCACCTGTGTGCTCTGGGGTGTTCTCTCTGTGTGGACTGTCTCTGCACATGTCCCCGAACCCCCTGCCTGTGAGCCTGTGTCTCAAGGGGATGTTGCACTCTGGAGTAGACACTGGGCCCTTTCCAGGTGGCCTGCCTGGCCATGTGTGTCCCTGCCGTGGGCCTGTTGCCGAGCCGGCCCTTCCTGTGGCTCAGCTGACTTCTCTCCATCCCCAAAGCCCGCTGATGCTCCTTCTCAAGCTAGACCCCAGCCCCGAGCCACTGCAGCAGACGGTTCAGCGTGCCAGCCCCTGGTCCTGCAGCCGGTGGCGACTGGCCCTCTATCTGAGCTCCGGGTGGCCGGTACAATTCCCCCAGCACCCCACATCCTCCAAGAGCCCTTCCTCTGTCTCCTTGCCTTCCCGGTACCCCTGTTTCTTCCGTACACCTCCTGCCCTTACAACCCCCGCTCTTCTCCAGACCCTATTCTTTTTTTTTTTTTTAATGTTTATTTATTTTAGAGAGAGAGAGAGAGAGAGAGAGAGAGAACACGTGGGGGAGGGGCAGAGAGAGACAGAGACAGAATTCAAAGCAGGCTCCAGGCTCCGAGCTGTCAGCACAGAGCCCAACGCGGGGCTCAAACCCACGAAGCATGAGATCATGACCTGAGCCTAAGTCAGACACTTAACTGACTGAGCCACCCAGGTGCCCCCCACCCAGACCCTATTCTTTAAAAAAAAAAATTTTATGGTTTTATTTATTTTTGAGAGACGGAGTACGAGTGGGGAAGGGGCAGAGAGAGGGAGACAGAATCTGAAGCAGGTTCCAGTTTCTGAGCTGTCAGCACAGAGCCAGACGCGGGGCTCGAACTCACTAACTGCGGGATCATGACCTGACTGATTGAGCCACCCAGGCCCCGCCTCAGCCCCTGCTGGTACATCCTTCCCTGTCCACCCCAGGTGGAGCTCAGCATCCCTCCTCTGCCTCCCACGGTCCAGGGTGGGCTCGCCACAGGCAGCGGGGGCAGAGAAGAAAGAGGGAGCTCACCATCTACTGGGCCCCCAGGTGCCAGGCACCAGGCTGGGCCCTGTGCCTCATGGTCACGTAATTCCTACAACCGTCCTGGGAGGTAGGAGTCCTCGTGGCTCCTTTTCAGTAAAGGAACCACGACTCAGAGGGGCTGAGGCTCTGGCCCAAACCCCACAGGAGGTGGCGGAGCTGGGTCCAGAGTCCAGGCTCCTTCCAGCAGGCCACCTGGCACCGGTCATGCGTGCCACTGTGTCTGCCCACCCCTCGGGCCTGGGGGGCATTTGCAGGCTGGGACCAGGTCTTCTTACCGTCAGCACCGGCCCGGGCACCGCGCGGGCACTCTGTGAAGGTTTGCTGAATGAATGAATGCCTGCTCTCGAAAATGACAGCCTCGGCTCTCACACATCTGATTTATACAAGTGCCGGGATCCTCTGGGCCTCAAGGCTGGGGAAGCGGCGGCTATAATTTATCAGGAAACTCGGCAACTGTTCCAGCCTCCCTTTCAGGGCAAAAGGGGAGGGTAAATTGAAGGCCAACAGCCCCGCACCGGGAAGGGCCCCCGGCCTTGCTAACAGGCTAGAGCCGGCAACCGAGAGGCCCTCCGACCATCCCCCACGTGCGCCCGTCCACCTGCTGCCTGGAGGTGGCCACAGGGGGGTCAGCTGCCTCTCATCGATCGCCTTGCTCGGGATGCCAAATGGTGCCTTTGAAAGTCCATAAAGAAAGAGACGCCCATTCATCCCTGATCAATCACCTCTCGCGTCCCTCGAGCGGCACGTGCGGGCACAGCACAATGCCTGCCGGTCACGGGTGCTCAATCACCGTGTCGGGATTAATGGTTTTTCAGAGGAGAGCGGCCCCCTCCCCCTCCCTCAGCCCCCGGCCAGGCGTCGCAGGGACAATGCTGCCGTGGCCGGGAGGAGCCGCCCCCGTGCCCGTGGCCCTCCTAATCGAGGTGGACGGACGTGGGGCGTGTGGGCCCCCAGAAGCCCCCGGGCTCCTGCAGGAGTCGCAGCCCGCTCCTCCAGCTGCCTCGGCCTCCCCACACGAACGGGGGCTTCTGCTCTCCCAGTCAATGAGGCAGCTGCGGGAGCTCTGTGAGCCCCACCCGAGGGGCCTCGGCCTCCGCCCCCCCCAGGCTAGGTCTTCAGACCCGATGGCCGCTCGCCGGCTTCCTTCCCCCTCCTCCCCCGCGACGAGCGCGGGCTCTGAGTGATGAAGAGGGCTCTCCTGGCCTGCGGTGGTGATTGCGTTACTGCCGACAACTCGGGATTACTCACTGTAGTAAGACCCGCCAGGCTGCCGAAGGAGCCCCAAGCCCTGCGACCGGCAGCACCACACTTCCTGCCGGGCGCAGTCATGTCCTCGTCCTCAGGCGCCCTGAGGCCCCGCGGGATGTGAATATTTAATTGCCGTCCCTCCCTGCTCACTGGAGTGTTTGTAAATATGATTCATGGGCTCTATTGTTACCTCAGCTGACCATTCCCATCCCCCTCCGCCTGCCAGCAACTCCACCCCGCCCAGGTGCCCGGGCAGGCTGGGGCATCCCCCCAGGGGGGCCCGGGCACAGCCCACGCCCCCTGCCCCAGAACCCAGGGTGGAAATCACAGGCTACGTTGTTCGCCGGGCAGTGAGCCCCCCGCCTTTGAGGAGCGGCCCCGGGAGCAGAGGTCTGACCAGGCTGGCTGTCCAGGGAGCAGGGAAGGACCCCAAGGGAAGGCATGACTCCGCCCCACCCCCACTTAGACACAAATACGCACAAGAACACTGGACGACCTCCCCGCCAGCGTGAACGAGGCGGATACCATCGTTTTAGCATCTGTCTGGTGCACATGGTCATTCCTCACAGGATGCATGCGGTTGTGTGTGGAGTGGGAGGTGTGAGGTGGTCAGAGCTGGAAGAAGGGACTCTGTCCCTGTACAGGTGAGGAACCGACACCCGTGAGGGACTTGCCTAGAAGCACAGAGGAGGCTGCACCTGCTGGCTCTCAGCTATGGCCTTTTTCCGCAACAGCGTTTGGCAATGAACCACTTCACTCGTTCAGCTCTGTCCCCTGATTTGCTTGTGGTTGGTTATTAGTGTGGGAACGAAGGGAGGGCACTTCTCCCCCCCACCGCCGCCGCCCTGCAGGCTGGAACGTGGCCAGCTGCATGCTGCAGGCACGGTTGGTGGCCGCGTATGGAGCAGGGGCAGCTGTCTGGGCACATCCTCAGTCTTGGGGGTCTACCTGGAGCAGCGTCAGAAGCAGGAGCGCCGTCCCTAGGGCCCAGGCTGACCTTGCGGCGCACCATCCCACTCACAGATGCAGGCTCTGGGGCGTGGACGGTCCTTCCCTGCCCTCCCAGGACTGGCACCCACGTCCCCTCAGCTGCTGCCCCAGTGGGCCTCGTCCTCCTTCTCAACCAGCAGGCCCACTCCCCGAAACCCCTCCTCAGGGCCCCAGCCTCAGAATCTGCCCTGGCCCTGACCCCAGGGGCCTTCGTGGCCTGGGCCCCTGCGTCCCACCTGGCCTCACGTCCCCCACGGCCGCCCCCTGAGGCCACGTGCCCTTCCACGCTTGTGCTTTGTGCTGATCTCCCTTCTGTCTGCCTGGCAAACCCCCTCCCACTTCAGACCCGGCCCACAGGCCCCCAACTCCAGAAGCTTCCCCGACACTTGCCTCTGACTCCCCCAGAAGTCCCTGTCAGACCAGAGCGCTCGACCTATTTGTTTCTATGTCTATCTTCCCCCACGGTCCGCGAGGAGTCTCTGGGCCCAGAGCCCGGCCCGGGTCTGCAGCGGAGCGGGCCTCCGTGGAGCCCCGCGAGGAGACGCCATGCTGCAGGCGGTTCTCAGGCTGGTTGCACACGCTCGCTCGCCTCCGTAGCAGCTGCTCTGGGGGCTGCGTGCTTGCCTCCCTCCTCAGGCCTTTGTCTGCCCTGTTCCTCAGGGCCGGGAGCCGGGGTGGGGGCGGAGGGGTGTGGGTAGAAGAGAGAGAAGGGGAGGCGGAGGCCAGGCCACTACGCATCTGCAGCCCGGTCCCAATCGATGCAGCTTCTCGGGAGCCCGAGGCCAGTGGGAGGCCCTGGGGTCTGAAGAGCCTAGCAGAGTCCTTCTCTGTCCCCTTCCTGGGATGGGGCAGGTGGTAGAGGTGGTCAGGGGGCCTCTGTCTGAGGCTTTGGGTCGGTCTGTGCGTCCTGCCTTCCCCATGGTGGAAAGAGGCAAAGCCATAGTCCCAGGAAGGTCTGCGGGGAGGTGCCTGGCTTTGCAAGGTGAGGCAGGCACTCGGGGTGGGGTTCCTGCCGCCATCCAAAGGGGGACCCTTACCTGCCTCCTTTCCCTGCTTGAACAGATTGGTTCTGCCTTTGGCTCATTCCAGTGAAGCTCGATATTTGTGTTCTTCCCTAGCATGAGTGCCTTAGAGAGGGGGAGTGGACCTTAGAAGAGGGGGTAGGGTGTCCCTGCCACAGTCATTTTGGGGGCACAGATGAAGGATGGTGGTGGTTGGGCTGCCCGTCTTCAGGGAGGGTGGGCCCAGCGGTCTTAGAGCCACTGGCCCCCCAGCCCATAACGGGGACTCAGACCAGCTCATTAAAGGTGACCCATCCATCTTGTCCCTCACCCCTGAGGGCTCACACAGTGGTCCTGGAGGCTTTACCTTGTGTGTGGGGTGGGGGTTGTGGTGGGAAAACGAAGTCTGCCCGGGAAACATCTTTATTGTTCCAACCACTTCAAAGCCACAGAATGCCGTGGGGTCAGGGATGGCACCTGGGGGAGACCTGGGGGGACATGGGCTGTGTGGCTCTCCTGCCACGTGGCTTTGGGCAAGTCGCATCCCCTCTTGTGCAGTTTGGAGCCCAGCCCCTCCCCCAATCAGGTGTCTGCAGCCTGTGAGACAAGGGTGGGGACAGGAGCACTGCCCCCAGTAAGTCACCAGCACTGCTAACCTGAAAACGGCCACGCAAGGGGCCAGCCTGACCTGGCGGTTCACACCGCGGGCCACGAGGTCTTATGTGTAATCTGTGGAGGGGTCGGAAGAGGTCAGGAATCCATGAGCTACTTCATGTCCCCCGTTGTCTGTCGTCCCCTCCCCTGGACGGCGATCTGCTCTCATGGAGCACTTCAGGCCCAGTTGCAGCAGGCCACTCTGGAGCCCACGCGCCTGCCGCCGTCCCCACCGGCTGGGGGTCCTCGGCGTGGATGCCAGCAGGACGCATATCTGTCTTCCTACAGTGAGACCTTCTATTGGACACAGCGCTTACCCACTCCTAACAGCACGAGGGGTGCTGGGATCCACATCTGTGTCTCAGAGGGTTTTTCCTTCTGTGATTTGGATTGTTTCCTTAGGAAACTGTCCCAGGACCAGGACTGCTAGGACAGATGGGAGCACCACGTGAAGGTCCTCAGGAAGCGCACCAGAAAAGCGTCCCCAAAGCGGGCCCTTGGTGGTTTGATTCCTTCCTTTGCTCACCAGGCGCCTATGCTGGCATTGGGACTGGGGACCCGGTGAGGTGTGGGTGCGTGAGCCAGTGGGAGGAGAGACATGGAAGGCGGGTTCTCAGAATCTGGGGTGTGAGGTCACCAGGGGTCAGCGCTGGGAACGGTGTGCCGTGAGTCCAGAGGAACGGTCTCCAGTGTCTGGACCAGCTGCCCCCGCAAGGTGGGTGTGGGAGGCGGGCAGTGGAGGGTCGCAGTGGGCCTCAGGAGCCAGGCCAAGGGTCGGGACTGCGCCCGGCGACCGAGGGGAAGGCTGGTGACTGCCGAGTCAGGTCTCCACCACGTTGTAGCAGCTCCCCGGCTTTGGGCCTGCATGCCCCCTCACTGTCATTCGCCGGCTCTGCACAAGTCTGTGAAACAAGACAGCCCCCTGCCTCCACAGGCCAGCGCGCCCCCCCCCCCAGCCCAGGCTCAGCCCCTAACAGCTCAGCAGTGGACAGGAGCCCCATTCTTGCTCCAGAACCTGCACTGAGTCTCAGAGTCGTGTCCAGTGGGGGGAGGTGTCTCGAGTTCCTCACGTCGGCCCTTGTACTGGTTGCGCTGCTGATTCCTGAAGAGACCTTGGGCCTGGCCTTCTCAGGCCTCGGTTTCCACACCCCGCAGTGAGGCATCTACGTCAGCCTGGACTGAACACAAGAGAGAGGGGACCCCCGGCTCCACAGACCCCATCAGCTTTGGGGGGGGAACCTGGCACTGGTGGGCAGGAGCCCCTCCTGACTCGCCGGCTCTGCTCAAACCTGTTTGATCTGGTTCTGTCCACAGAGGTGAGCACAGGCTGCTGTCTACCCAACACCAGCCCGAGGTCTGTCCCGGGTCCCTGAGGTCTGTCCCCAGCCCCTGATGTCCCCCAGGCAGCAGAGGCCTAGACAGGCCTCATTCATCTCCCCCACCATGCCTGAGACAAAGGGCCTCTTGTGTGCAGATGTGCCTGCCCCGTCACCCCCACATCATCCCTCACAACCTACACCGATAATGGGCCTCCAATGAGTCCCCCGTGGCCACCCACTGACTGGGAGGGGGGCAATGACACATGCAAACACAGGGGCTAATGACAAAGCAAGCCTCTCGGGGAGGGACTGGACAGGGGAGGCATGGCCAGCAGGGAGAGTCCCATAACTCATTCCTGACGTGGACATATTATGCCTCTCAAAGACCACTTGCCCCGGACACTGAGCTGACAAATTAATTGACAAGGGGTCTTCTGAGGCGCCCATGGCAGAGCGCAGCCCGGTCCCCAGAGGCCCAGGGAGCCACCATCTTCCGTGAGGGCAGAGTGATCTCCGGCCAGGCCAGGCCTCAGTGCCCTCGGGGTCGGCGCAGAGAGTCCGGGGACGTGGGGCAAAGGACACGGGGTCCCAGGAACAGCTGTGACGCGCTCCAAGCACACAGCAAGGAGGCGGCCCCCCGCCCCCAGCCCAGGGCCCAGACTCTCCTCGGGACAGCAAATATAGAGGGTGAGGGGCCGGCCAGAGGTGGCCCCTCGACTTGCACTGGAGGGGGGACAGAGGGCTGCATGCGGGGTGCCAGGGCCCAACCCAAACCCTCCTCTGCTGCCCACCACGGGGTCTTCGGTCAGTCTCGCCCTCTCTGTAGACCTCGGTTTGCCTTGCAGCAGAACAAAAGAGGGAGAGAGAATGGATGCTTCAGCCACCAGCAGCCCCTGTTTATGGAGACCCTCGGGGCACACGGAGCTGAGTGCGGCACGGCTACCTTATTAATCTTCGTAACAACCTGGGGCACTGTCTCTCCTTCACAGATGGGAAAGCGGAAGTCTCTGAGAAGTGGCTGAACCGGGTTAGGACCCAGCCCTACACTGAGTGTGTGTCACTGCCCTGCACTGTCTCTGGGCCTGCTCTGGCTTAGGCACGAGGGTGGAGGGGGCCAGGGAGCCAGGGGGGACAAGAGGGCGGATCAGGGCGGGCTCCAGAGTGGGCAGGCCCACCAGCCATGAGGCCCAGGCCCCTGAGAGAGGCACTGTGCAAAGGGGAACAGTGTGGCTTCCCAGTCCTCAGCTGCCCAGCCCCCCTGCCAGCAGGACTCGCTGAACCTCCTGCATGTGGCTCCCATAGCTCCCTTGGTGCCTCCTGCAGGCCTCACCCCCCACCCCACTGTCAGCCTGGCTGTCATGGAGATTTCAGAGCCCCGGCCCTGGCCCTGCCCCCACTCTGTCCCTTCTGGCAGCAGGTCCTGGGCCCAGTTCTGGAGCCCGGTTCCCTTGCTGGGAACGGTCCCTGCAGCCCAGGAGCCTCACTGGTTCATCACCGGACACACTGCACCCCCTTCCGCCTTCCCCGGGGAGGGGCTTGTCTCTCTCTACTCCAGGACCTGCAGGAAAGGGGCAAAGGAACCCTCTGGGCCCCGGAGGGTCCCTGCGCTGCGCAGCTGGGCCTTGACCGACACTCACTCTGGGATTCGCAGACAGCGCGGAAGGGAGATGGGCCTGGTTGTAGGGACAGCCTGCAGGCCAGGGACGTGGGGCCGCACCCAGATGCTGGGCCCTGAACACACGCTGGGAAGGGGGTGATTCTGCCAGCAAAGTCCCCAGGATCTGCTTGCTGGGGGCATGGGGACTGGTAGGGGAGGGCGCATGGGGGAGGGTGGGGATGACCTGGGAGGCAGCACTGTGGTGGGGTGCACTCTGCCCTGCATTTGGCTGCTCAGCCTTGGCTTGTGCATCCCCTGGGAGGGGGCTCACCCCGCTGAGGCAGCCCCTGTCCCGCAGAACAGTCCTGCTTGTGAGACAGACTCTCCCCACTGTGTGTCCAGACACCTCTGTGGCCCGTCCCGAGGTCAGAGCCCACATCCACCCCTTGGGCCAGCACTGCTCAGCACTTCCCCCACCCCGTCCCTGAACCCCCCCAAAGATGCGATCACCCTTGAGCTGCTCCATGGGCATGGCCTCCTCACCCTGTCCTCTGGAAGTCTTCATCGGGCAGACCCCACCTCATGACCGAGTGCATATTTCTGACTCCATCCGCCCTCCCTGATTCTCCAGCTGAGGACCTGGGTGAGCTTCTTTCCATCTAGACCTGTGT
The DNA here is from genome assembly GCA_028646485.1 of Cryptoprocta ferox. Taxonomy (NCBI): domain Eukaryota; kingdom Metazoa; phylum Chordata; class Mammalia; order Carnivora; family Eupleridae; genus Cryptoprocta; species Cryptoprocta ferox. The sequence goes on along the minus strand of CM053560.1, from coordinate 137,222,126 downwards.
TTGGAGAAGAACCCAGTTCTGCAGGCACAGGACACCCCCAATAGCAAGCAGCCCCCCAACACCCATGTGAGGAATGTTCATGGGCACCCCCACCCACCGAGCACTGCCTCCTCACGGACCTCCCAGCTCCCAGGGGGCACCCTAGGCCCAGACCTTCTTCCAACATCCTGTCCCCAGGGCTCAGCAGGACCCAGCGCTGTGGGACCTTCGGTAGAGCCTTGTGACAGGTGTCTCAGAACTGTCCCTCAGGGACAAAGGGGGAGCACTTCCCATGGCTCCCATCCTCCCTTGTCCAGGCCCCCCCCATGGGCTCTGATCTCCCACCCCGGGGGTGAGTGTGCAGTGGCTCCCCAGGCAGGAAGACAGAGGCAGAGATTCAGGGTGGGGGGGCTGTCACTGGCCAAGCTGGCTGAAGCCCAGGCTGAATGGAACCCTGGGGCAGGGCTCTGCTCAGCGGGGAGGCTGCCAACAGACAGACCCGGTCACCTGTCACCTGCCACCACGCAGGAAGTTCTCCATGCACTTTAACTCTTCCTCTCTCTCCTCTCTTTCTCTCACTCCCTCTCTCTTGCTCTCTGTCTCTGTCTCTCTCTTTCTCTCTCTCTCTCTCTGTCTCGGTGCAGGGACAGGCAAAGAGGAAAGCAGACCCTAGCTCAGTCACCAGCCTGCAGTTCAGACTCACGTCCAGCATGTGGCTTGGACCTCGGCTGCCCCTCTGAGTTTGGGGTGTGGGAGGGACAGGCTTCGGGCAGCCAGGCTGTCCCCACAGTCCTTCACGAGTGCATCCGAAACAGGACCTCTGGTGCCTCCGACTTGGAGCCAGCACCTGCTTGGCCTGCAAGAGGCTCTTCTCAAGCCCCGCAGGGAAGGGGTGTACAGCGTCCGCCGGAAAGTGCAAGGCGGTGAGTGCTCTTCCTTGAGCCCCCTGGTTTTCCCAAACCCTGCAGCCTTCGGTCCTCTGACCTCCACTAACCTGATAAACGAGAGCCCCCAGGAGCCCGTCTTCCCCAGCTCCTTCAGGGTCCCTGACACCCTCCCCAGCTGTCCCCAGGGGACACCCCTCCCGGCAGAGCCTTCACGGAGGACACCGCAGGGCGTGTTCACCCCGTGCACTGGGGGCGAGGGCGACAGCCCCAGAATGCGTCAGAGCCGGGGGCGCTGGAGCCCCGCGCAGCCTGCTCACTGACTCCAACAGATTCTGTGCGTCGTGCGGACAGTGTGCTCAGTGACACCAGGGCAGGAACTGGAAACTGCCCACCACGGGAATCATGTGTGCTGTAAACCAGCTTTGACTCCACCCCCCGCCCCAAGACCCTGTTATTAAACGCTTACCAGCACGTGGCGGGGACACTGCTCCTCCTTCCTCTGCTCCTGGAGGCTGCTGGAGGCAGGGCTCTGGTCCTCGGTCAGAGAGGCAGGCTGCCTGTGTCCTGAGGGCCTGGGTTCTAGTGCCCCTCGGCCACAGCTCTGGATTCACCCTGCGCTCTCTGGGGGCCAATGTCTCTCTTCCACAAGACGGGGACATGGAATTTCTAGACCTCTGACCAGAAGGCTGAGCCCTGCTGAGGAGGGTCTAGAGCCCTGGCTCCTGGGGGACAGGGATTCCACGGGGTCTTTTGTGAACCCCCACGCTGGCTCCATACCGAACCAGCCGGCGGACACAGAGGCAGGAGGTGACAGCCATGCCCTGGCCAGCAGCTGGGAACCACCAGGGAACCACCGTGAACAGTTAAATGCAAGGAAGACCAGGCCCAGGCTGTGCCGCAGGCCACCCACTTTTGGCTTCAGCCATCCCCACCCTGCCCCAACTCCCTAGGGGGATCTCCCTGCCCTCAAGGTTGGAAGTCCCACAGCTTGGTGTAGAGCAGTGGCTCTCGCCAGCTGGCCTTCATCACAGTCCCCCCCACCCCCCCGCAGGGCTGGCTGAAACACCCCAGGTCTGGGGTGGAGCCCAAGAAGTTTTCAGTTTGAACAAGTTTCCAGGTGATGCTGGGAACCAGAGTTTGTGGTATTTTGACCCCCGTTTTCGAGGTGGTGTACAAACGTGAGGCCATGTCTGGACCCTGAGGAACGTTAGGCCTGAGAAGCCCTTGCTTGGGGTCCCCTAGTGACTCGGTGGTAGCAGTTGCTGCCTCCGGGGTCTGGAGGAGCGGAGGAGGGCAGGGACCCACCAAGCGGCTGTGGGCGGACAGTGACTGCCACCCTCTGGTCAGCAGCAGCAGCAGCAGCAGGAAGGCCCCAGGGCTGCTGGCTCTGCTGCCTGGGCCCGTGTCCCCCAGACCCGGCCTGCTCAGGGACCTGAATGCAGGTAGGAAGCCAGCCCAGAGGGTTTCCTGGCTCAGCCTCCCAGGACCAACTGGAGAAGGAGCGACCGGATATGAACCCAGACTCCTGTCATTGGCCCCAGAACAGTCCTGCCCCTCCCTGGTCATGCCCTCCCTTCCTGTGACCCCCTGTTCCCCTCCTTCGCTTCTCCAAACACTGTGGGATTGGATGTGAAACAGGAAGGAGCCATCCCCAGCCGCCTGGGTTTCAGCCTCACTGTGCTGGCCGCATGACCCTGGACCTCGGTCCGTCTCCTCCTCTGTCCATCCCTGTAGGGGTTAATCCCTGTGGATTCAGGCATAGGGTTAATCAGCACAAGTACTCTGCACAGTACTGCTTCTCAGCACTGGCTCACTCGGTCCGTATCACCACCACTATAGCTCTCTGAATGTTTAAAACCAAAACAAAACTTTGGAGATGCTGGGGTCTCCAAAGTGGGATGTGTATACCCCAGAGGTTACCAAGACCGCCCACTGTGGTCTGGGAAGAAAATACTAGACCTTCAGATTATATTTACCTTTATCCCATCCTTTTTAAATCCAATTTTTGTATTCATTTTATAACACACATAACAGAATAGTACACGCATATCACTCATAAATGATATACACATATCGGGCACATGGTAAAAAATTTTAATGGTGTGTGGTAGGGTCCCCTCCCTAAGAAAAGAAAAAAACATCTCAAGGTAACCTGGCTATTCGCGTATGTGACAACATCCTTCATGACCTTATAACATGAGACCACTCAATCAGACTGCATGTTTGTGCGTTACCATATATGGGAGACAAAGAAGTAAAAAGCATATTAAAAAAAAAAACACACATGCCACATGGTTTTCGGAGCCCAGCTCTTTGGGTGTGAACCCAACTGAGCAGTGTGGGCAGGAATAAAGTTGCTTCCAGGAAAGGAAAGCCTTGGTGTCACGACTCTGTGTGAGAATCCTGCTACAGATAGGTACATGGGGGTCACTACTTTAAAGGAGAGAGAGTCTCCATAACTTTCTAGAAGTTTCCTTGTGAGGAAATGCCCAGAGTAGGTCATTTCCAGGTGATGCCCGGGTGTCGCCCTGGTTATTAGCTTCAGATGCAAATACGCTTTGGTGTTCAGGGAGCCAGTGAAGGAGGGAGACCTGGGCTTTCAGGGTCTTCCCCAAAGGTGGGCTGTTGTTTAGTAAGAAAAACAAGAACAGACACTTATTTCCCCACATCGGCCCTCAAAAGAAGGTACTGTGTCACATTATCCCCATCTTAGGGATGAGAAAATGAGGCCCGGTGAGGTTAGGCTGCGGAGTGCAGCAGCCAAGACTGAACCCAGGAGCCCTGGTGCTGGAGCCCAGGTTGTTTAAGCCCTATGCGCCCACCCCGAAACCCAGAAGGGAGCCTGTCAGTGGGGGCAAGGAGGACAGAGGAGGCACAGGTCCATCCAAGAGTGGGAGTCCTCAGGCAGAGTGAGGAAGGAGGGGCGCCAATGAGATCCTGCAGCCTGGGGAGGGGAGGGCAGGAGATCAGCTATGGGCCAGGATCGCCTGGGACAGACATTAGAAAGGGGGGTGGGGGTCCTGACATCAGGGTTTGCCAGAAGGGGCTCTGGGGAGGACCGCAGAGAGCCCATCTGGAGTCCCTGAGAGCCCCTTGAAGGGCAGACATACAGCCCAGGGAGCCCCTCTCCCTCTGCCTGTTCTAAGCAGAAAGTAGGACCTGCACTTGTGCCACACTCTACACCCATTGATTCATTTGTTTTCTAGGAAGTCAACTAAGGCTTCCTGGAACTGGAACAGAGGCAGCTCTCCCTCCTAATGAGGTGGTGAGCTTCCTGTCTTTGGAGGTATGCAAGCGAAGGCGGGATGATCCTGTGATGGGGTTGTGTAGAGGGAGATAGATGTGGAATAGATTTGTAAGTCTCTTTCCCTTTCTGAAATGCTCAGGCATGGGGGGAGGAGAGGTGTGGAGCCTAAGTCCTGGGCCACTGTGGCCTGGTATCACTCTCTCAGCGTCTCTCTGGGTCCAGGGCTGGTTAGGAAGGCAGGCAGCCACTCTCTGGAAATAGCTATATTCTGGCTGCAGCCCTACAGGATGGACCCCCCCCCCCCCCAACCTTGGCCTCCCTATGACCTGCAGGGCTTTTCAGGGCAGGCCATGCACCCGAGTTATTTCCCAAGTAGCTTGGATTTTTCACTTGATTTTATGCTAAAATTCCTTCATTCCCCCCAGACTGCAAGACCACAACTTGTAATATTTAAATGGCATGCACGTTGGCAATTCTCTCTTTGCTCTGCAATAGGCATCAAGGGATCTGTGAAAATTGGTGGAAAATAATTACATCTTTATTTTCCTTAACCTCTAACTAGAATTTAATACTTCCTTTAATTAGGAATGTAAGCAATAAACCCCAGAAGTATTAACAATACCAGTAACTTTGTCACCAATACAAATCACAGATATTTCCTACCACGTTGTAGCTGCTGCAGATAATTTGAAATATTACTTATGCTCACTGCTACTTTTAAATTACAGAAGTTCTTAGACCTGCTGGATTAATAAAGCAGCACATACATTACTATTTCACAAATTTTTGATAACTTTTTTGATATAATTGGTTTCGTTTGTAAACCAATGCATTTCACTTTTTAAAAAAATTTATTAATATTTATTTTTGAGGGAGAGACAGTGAGTGGGGGAGGGACAGAGAGAGAGGGAGACACAGAATATGAAGCAGGTTCCAGCCTCTGAGCTGTCAGCACTGGGCCCGACATGAGGCTCAAAGTCATGAACCATGAAATCATCACCTGAGCCACCCAGGCGCCCCTTATGCACTTAAATATATCGTATTAAGACAGGATTCTTGGACTTGATGAGATGCCAAATGTGTCCCTCGTGCCAAAAAGGCCAGTTATCCCTGTCCGACCATCCCAATCCTAAGGCTGTGCCAGTGACCCCACGGTGGTGCTCTGGGGGTACAGGGGTGAAAGCTGGTGCACAATATATCTTTTTTTAAATGAATGATCTGGAATTTCAACACAGTTACAGAATTATAGAGCTGGAAGATCTTTAGAAAGCCTTTACTGCAATGATTTTCAAACTTCTTGAAACAACTCACAGCAAGAAATATTTTCCTTATTTCAATATTTCATTACCTGAATATATGAAACAAGTTTGTTTTTTTTACACATGACATAACTTTACTATGCAGGATGCACTCATATCTTCGTTATTTTTTTCTTAATCTATTTCATTTTTAGAAGATGATTAATTGAATTTTTATTCAGAACAATTATAATGCCTGACAAAACTTGAGTTAATACCCAATTTACTTCAGTTGGAAAGGAATAGTAGCAGATTTGGAAGCAAGCAAATAGATGAGTGAAAGCCTTAGGAATCCGACAACAGATAAAATTAAAAGGCATAAAAGTGACCAGTACACTTTTAGAATAATCTAGAAGTGGGGGATTTACAGTCAATGTGCAGAAAAAGAAGAAATATCCACATAAGTGCAAAAAATACAGATTAAAATTCACTTATATAGTTATAGACACTTTTGATAGCCACAATTTTACCATTCTTAAAGTGGGAGTCTTCAAAAATACTTCTTTATATTTAAAAGCTAAAAGTCAAAGTAAAGGTGATCCCATTATCCTGGTTTGGGAGTGGTCACATAATGGTCTATTTTCAAAAACCAGAGAAACCCACAAATTTTGCCAACAAAAACAAAGGAGCAGATTGGCCAAAACTAAGGCAACTGGTTGTGCAGAAGGCCAGAGGATTATTCATTTCACTGCTAACCACCAGTGCTTTGGGGACTGATGTTAAGTCTTTTCTGCACTTTCGGAACCTGGGTCCCAGCCATTGCAGGCGCAGTTTCTGTGTATTTGGCTCCCTGGGATGTGTCTGAACAGGGTCCACTCAGCATTTGGTCAATGTAATGGGAATTGCCTCCAATTCAAAGACAAGCTCTGCTGGCCCGAAGATGTAATTTGTATATTCTTTCTTAGCTTTAGGGGCAAATGCCCTGTGGTCAAATATATCCAGAATGACTACAGGAATAGCTTGATTTTAAGAGGCACCACGTAAGAATTTTAACAATCCAGGATGTCTGGAAGCCTGCTCACTTTAACCCAAGTTTTCCAAACCAGTGACATGCAGGGGATCCCCTGGGGCTGGATGGTTTCCATGTCGGAGCTGTCACTGAAGGAATTACTGAGGACCAGACAACGGGCCCTGGGAGAGTTGTGTGTCTATTAAGCAAATTTCTGGGTAACACAGCCTCCTCCAAAAGTCCCCAAAGATGAACTTTATGCCATCGTAAGAATAGACAATTGTACAGTCTAACCGTTTTCGGAAGTCAATCATAGAATTGCAGTCTTGACAAACCAGATCCGGTGAACTCTAACCTCCAGGAAGACTTCAGGGGCTTGTATTCCCTGTGACCCCACTTCATTATCATCACCTACTAGAATCTTTTCGGCTATAACCAACCCCTATAACCCCAGTTTTAACCAGGAGACACTGCATCGGTCTCAGGGCTGGCCGTTCAGGGGCCGACCCCAGACACACACTGCTCTCGCCCCTTCCTCCATCCGGAGGGGACAATCCTGCGGGACCGGCGGCCCCCGTCTCCCCTCCATCGTGGGGAGGGGACACTTCTACGAACCGGCGGCCCCCGCCTCCCCTCCATCGGAGTGCGGGGTGCTCCTGCCGGAGTCAACCCCGAAGCGGAAGCCCACTGCCCACACCTGCAGGGGACGGGAACCTACAGGGGCAGGGCCGGGAGCGTGCGGCCGCGTCGGTAGGCCGTGCGGCGGCGCGCGCCTGCGCCCTGGGGCGGGGGCGGGGCAACGTGCTGCCCCGCCCCTAAGCTCGTCTGTGCGCGACGCTGTCGCTCGGAGATCGCGTCACAAGTGCGGCGGGCGGTGCGGCCGGCGGGGCGGCGGTGAGTTGACGCGCTCGCCGGTTGGCGATGGCAGTGGCGGCTCGGGCCGCAGGCCGGGGGGGCGAGGGCGGGCCGGAGGCTGCCTCTGAGCCGCTTTGCTCCGGGCTGCTGCTGGCCGCGGGGCCCGCAGGTGGCTTCTGGGACTGCCCGCGTCCTGGCTGCCTCTCGGCGTGCGGGGCCCCAAAAGGGCCGTAGGTGGCCTTGTCTTGCATCCTAAGAATGTTGTGTGCAGCCTCGAGGTTAGGGCTGGTTTCTCGGGAGAGGCCTCTGTGACCGTCACTGCAAGTTTTCCAGGGCTTGGGCCACGCTGCCCTCTCGGGTGGCGGAGAGGTCCGAGCACAGGCTGCATCCCTGGGTCCTCGTCGCTTCCGGTGCCCCCTAGCCTCGTGGGTTATGAACCTTCCTGGGTAATAGCGCATGTGCGGTGTGCTTTGGAACCGGGAGGGAGCCATGAATTCCGCTTGGGAAGTGGGGGGAAAGTTCCCTAAAGAGAGGAGGTGGCAAAAGACGTTCTGGGGGCCTCTCGGCTCAGATTTCCAGTGATGAGAGAGAGACTGATGAAAGAGGACGTAGCTTGGCAACCTTTACTGTGGCTTGTGTCCCCCGTTTACCGTCTTCTGAGGCTGCCGGAAGCTCCCCAGGGTTACCAGGAAGCTGCAGGTGGCAACGAGAATGCCTACTGAATGGGGTGTGGGGGTTCAGGGCGCCAGTCCACGTGGGGAACCCACCCCAGGGCCTGACTCAGATGTGCACTCCGCGGAAGGTCACCTTTGTCCCGAGGGGCCCCCTCCTTGGAGGTTGGCGTCCTGCAGGTCTTCCTACTCCCTGTAGCGTGGAAGGGAAGAGGGCCTGGGCCTCACCGGGCAGCAGACCTGGCTTGAGCGCCTTCCTGTCTTCCTGCCGTGGGCGGGACCCTGTTCTTGGGTCACAGATGAGTGAAGCACTACGGATCTGATTGAGATCTTCACAGACAAGGGTCATTTAGAAATTGCTTGCTTTTCCTCTTATCCTTGGAAACCCTTCAGAGTGGCCTTTTGGGATTCGCACATTTAAAGCGAGTAACCTGGATGCCTTAGTTGTTTGGTTTCTTCTGTCCCTGGGCAGAATTGGGGGGGGGGGGCATGAATGTGGATGAGAGGAAAAACCACATTTTTATGTTCTCTAATCTCTCACTGAAATTCAGCATTCCCTCCAGTTATGAATGTAGGCAGCAAACCACAGTATTAACAGTGCGACTTCGTCACCAATAGAAATCACAGATATTTCCACATCTTACCATATTGTATAAGCTCATCACAGCTCCAAAATTATAGTAATTAGACTTGATGCTAAGTCTCATTATGTTGTGTGTTAATAAAGAGTCACATATGTTATGCAATCAACCATTTAATTTTCATATTTTGATAACATTTTGTTTTGGTTGATCCTTCCTTGTTATTCCCAGATTCTATATCTGTACATTTGCTTACACGCCAGAATTTATTTGTGGCCCCCTAAAGTCAATACTTGCGGTGCTTTTGGGGTCTTTGACGGACAAGTGCACAGTGGTAAAAAAAATTTGAGTCACATTCTCAGTTGCAGCTGACCAAGCAGACACTGCCTTCTCGTTTCAGCCCTCCATGTTAACAAGGGTTCTTTTTTTCAGTCTATTTAGTGTCATGATTTTTGCATTTTTGTGCTTTTTGCTGGTGAAATCGCTGTTTAAAATAGCCCCCAAGCACAGTGCTAGAGTGGTATGTCAGTGTTCGCAGGGCAAGAGGCCGTGAGGTGCCTTACGGAGAGAATGTATGTGTTGGATAAACCTCACTTAGGCTTGAATGCTGCTGTTGGCAGTGAGTTCAATACTAAGGAATTAGCAATACGTGTCACGTAAGCTGCCTTTAAACAGAACCACACATAACACGAGTTACGTATTGTCGGAGGCACGCAGGACCGTAGCCCGTTTCTCTTGGGAGCAGTGGGGTCCGTATTTGCTTCTTTGATGTTCCCGAAGACGTCATTGAACGTGACAGCCTTGAATAGCAAGAATTGACAGTGCTTGGTTTCCTTTCTAGTCCCATGTGTTTAAAAAGTCCTGAGAAGGGGTTTATAGGTTTTACAGGGCTGCTGGAGGGGTCTGCGGGACGCGCACAAAATATTGACAATTATAGTCTGAGAAATTAAATTTGTTCTTAAAGTAAGTTTGTGTTTAGCTGAGCTAAGTCCTTGAAGACTCTGATGCCTTTTGGGAGACGCGTGTCTCTCTCCAGCTACTGACCTCATCCACATGCTTGTGGGCTCTTGTGGGCTTTTTTGGCTGAGACCCCTTCACAGACTGAACAGCTTTGCTCCCACATATTTGCTTGTTGAGTTTTGAATAAATAATATTTAAAATTAAAAGGGCCTGTGGTTTTACCTCCCTGAAGAGCAGCAAGGGAGGGAGGCTGGCCCCTGTCTATGGTCAGACTTGGGGAGAGGAGCACCTGACATGGGTGGGTGTTAGTGGGGTCCCTGGGCTCCAGGGGAGCTCACACCACCTGGTGGTGCTTGTGAAGGGGCCCCTGGGGTTAATCCATAGAAGAATCGGGGCAGCGCTGTGGCAGGGGGTTGCCTTGTTTTGTTGGTAAGGGGAACCTCGTGTATCCCCCTCTGTCCTGATGACACCCCCTTACTGAAGCCCTGATGTTTCCACAGAACTGTCTGGCCGTTAGCCCTTCATCGTTGGCTAAAGAAATGACCAACCAGGTAAAGCCTGTGGTGACGGAAGGAACATCAGTTGGTCTTGTTGGCAGTCGAAGCCCAGAATGTTGGGCTGGGTGTGTATTCAGGAAGCGAGCCTCTGATTCCTGCTCTGCTCCGGAGTGTGTGACCCTGGACACCTAGTCACCAGAGGGTTAGGTGGCACTAGTACCTTAGTTTACAGACGCATTGAAGGGAAGAGTTTGTACTCTACGGGCACCCGGCTGGCTCAGTCCGTAGAGCATGTGACTCTTGATCTCAGGGATGTGAGTTCCAGCCCCACGTTGCACATAGAGTTTATTAATAAAAAAATAGGGGAAGGGGGAAAGGTAATGGGGAGTGATGGTCTTGGTGGAGGTCACTTGTGGGGAAGAGCACTGGGTGTTATATGGAAACCAACCTGACAATAAACTATAAAGTTAAAAAAAATAAAATAAAATAAAAATTAAAAGAATTGGCACTTAAAAACCAGAAAGAAACAAATATTGGAAAAGGAGACATCTTTGTTGTAGTAGGATTAGGGACAGGAGGAACTGGTCAAGCGGTCTGTGTGGTTTTAACTGCAGAAGTTATGCTGGAAACTGGCCCCAGAGCCTCCTGATGACCAGAGCAGGGAATGAACGGACTTTGTCAGTGACCTAGGGGCCAGGGGGTGGGGGGCAGCGGCGGCTCCAGTTTCTGTAAGAGCTGATTTTTTTTCTGGTGTAGTCGACCGTGCAAGTCTTGCACGAGCAGGAATCAGGGAGCCTGCAGGATGGTCAGGGTGAGGGCAGGGGACGGAGCTCACACGGGGGGGACTGCATCTACTGGGGGGATGGCTGGTGAGTTGGGTGCCAACGGGTGTTGGAGGGGAGGGGATGGGATACATCTGAAGTCTGACCATTGGTCTAATGCGGCATCTCTTCTTTTTTAGTACAGTATTCTCTTCAAACAGGAGCAAGGTAAGGAGCCTGCCTGCCCAGGCACGCTCACCTGGAGAACTGTGTCGTCCCTGTTTCTTTGGGCGTCCTGAGCAGACACGCAGTCCCCAGGTGTGCTCTCTGCGGAAGAACTGGCAGAGGCCGCTGAAAACAAGTACACTTAAAAACAAACAAACTGCAGCAAAAGCCCCCAGACAACTAACTGAAAAGCAGAGACAAAGCTGGAGTCACATAATAGACTGAAGGAAACTTTCCCACCTGAGGAAGATGCAGCTGAGCTTCCCAGCTCCCAGGGTGAAAGAGGAAACATTTGTGCCTCAGAACTTGCCTTGAGAGCCTTTACCCTGGTTCTTCCACTTCAGACAAGTGCGGGGACTCCCACAGAGGCTTTGACCCTAATGAAAGTGGAGGATGTAACAGTGTGGGGGGCTGGGGGCCGTGCAGCAGCGGCTGTGGCAGGGTGGGAGCTGGGTGGGGGTCAGGTCCGAGAGGCCAGAGGCCAGTCCGGAAGTGCATCTTGCCAGGGATGTTGGGCTTCGCACAGGTGCGCGGACCGTTAACCACAGCTGGACAAATCAAGCGGAGCCTGTAGGAGTTTGTGGGGATGCCTAATGAAAGCTCTTCTGCTCTAAGTAGGTAACATTTAGGGGGTCTGAAGTGTAAGCCAGAAGCATTCTCCAAGTTAGCTCGGATGAGTAACCGGCCAATGAGGCATGCCAGTCAGCTAGCCGGTGCCACGCGCTGGCCCCGGGTGGGCACGGTCGTTGAGGCCACCGGGCTGTACGTAAGTCACAGCTGTTCAGGGCCCTTACACTCATGTCTTGGAAAGGTGTTCCTTGACCATTGCTACCATGATGAATAAAGGCTCACTCTGCAGGCCTGACTGTGAGGCCCCCCAGATATGCAGCTGGCAGACTCCAGTTTTAAGTTGCACTTCAGTTAATAGATTGGGTTGGAGTCCCAGTTTTGCTCCTTAGCTTTTGAGTTTGGGTGAGTTACTTGGCTTCTCTAAGTCTCTGATTCCTTGTCTGTAAAATGAGCAGCTACTTCATAGGGCTGTTGTGATTGAGGTAATATTTACAAAAAAATTAATAACTGACTCATTAAGCATAATAGACATTTATGGCAAGAAGCAACTCAAGTATGGAGGCATTTATTTTCAGACCTGTACTGTTTGTAGTTGAACTGCCTGTTGGTTTCTAAAGATCTCTAAGAGATAAGACTTAATCAAGTATAGGACTTTGGTTGGGGGTGAAGGCTTCCCGCCGGTTTCACTAGATTTAACCAAGTGTGATAGCCACTCCTGACTGATGCATGCCGGCACCACCGCATCATTCCGGTGCTCCCTTCCACCTGGTGTACCTGTGATTTGGGGTGAGTGGCTTCTTCCGAACCCCGCTGTTCACGTGTGCCTCTGCAGTGCTGACAGGAGTAGATGGGAGAGCAATTTGCCAGTAGGGGCAGGTGGGTGGGCCTCAGAATCGTTGGAGCAGTATTTCCGCTTCAGTTCAGAACAGTTTAGAAGTTGCATGAAGACTTCAAAATGAATTGCTTTCCATTCTAGCCCATGATGATGCCATTTGGTCAGTCGCTTGGGGGACAAACAAGAAAGAAAACTCTGAGACCGTGGTCACGGGATCCCTGGATGACCTGGTGAAGGTCTGGAAATGGTGAGCGCTCTCTCCCCTAACAGCCTTGGAAATTGGAGTTTAGGGTTTTGCTTCTGGACTCCCCCAAGTTGCAATCAGGGAAGAGTTAACTGTTTTCTAGGCTACAAAGAAGCAGTAGCAGTTTGGGAGTATAATAAGGCAGTTTATTTTTTCCTCACTTGTTCTCTTATTCAGTGTTAAGGCCCTATAGTTAGAAAAAAGTCCCACAGTTAAAACTTGGCTGCATTTGGTGTTCTGTGGCTCTTCAGTTCCTCTCCGATTATGCGTCTCACAGACCGTTGGTAATGCACAGTCAGGGGGCCCTGAACTTCAGATGCCAGGTACAGTGGGCTGTGTATGAAGAAACCCATTTCTCTGTCCCCCGCTGAAGGTGTGATGAGAGGCTGGACCTACAATGGAGTCTGGAGGGACATCAGCTGGGTGTGGTGTCCGTGGACATCAGCCACACGCTGCCCATTGCTGCATCCAGTTCTCTTGATGCTCACATTCGCCTCTGGGACTTGGAAAACGGCAAACAGATAAAGTCTATAGATGCAGGACCTGGTAAGAGTTTTACTTTTAGGGAAGATAATAGACATTCACAATCCCTTTTCAAAACCTCTAGGGATAGATATGTTCTACAATTCAGAATTTTTTGAATTTGTCTTTCTTTTTAAGTTTATTTATTTATTTTGAGAGAGGGGGGTGGGAGAGGCAGAGGAGAGAGAGGATCCCAAGCAGGATCTGAGCTGTCAGCACAGACCCCGACGCGGGGCTTGAACTCAGCAACCGTGACATCGTGACCGGAGCCGAAATTAAGAATTAACTGACTAAGCCACCCAGGTGCAGAATTTTTTGGATTTGAGAGGATAATGTGGGTGCATAAACTGTATGTTACGTGATACCTTTCGTGGGGTTGGAGGGCTGCACTCCAAGCATTAATATCTCAGCAACTAAACATGAGTGTTGATGCATCCGTTCAGGTCACATTTCACTGCCAAATAAACTTTGGTACTAACTCTGTTAAAAAAATTCAGTTTTTTAGAAGCTTTACATTTGGGGTTGTGGGCCTGTACTCGGATGGTCCAGGGGTTCTCTGTTTGCCATACTCTAATTTGATATGGGCACTGCTGATAGGAGTCTCTCACGCACAGTACCTTGTCCTCTTGGGTCTGTATCGTGGCAGTCTTTCCTGTGATCGCTCTGCTGGGCTCCTAGTATATGAGAGATATGAAACTTCTGGAATAACATTTGTTGTTTTATCTAAAGTATCATAGGACAGCATAGTCTTGTCATCAGCCTTGATAAATATCTGGGGTGGTCGGGATTATTGATTTCGGTGGGCTGGGCCATGTGGCACAAGCAGCATGACGTCCCCTCAGCTTTACTTGTAAATGTCTGAGTGGCATTCGCCACCAGGGGCTGCTCGCCAGAATGAGTGGGACTGCTAGGGAGCACAGAGAGCCACCTGCCTCGATCGCAGAGAAGCTGCTTAGCTGTTTCCCTAGCACGGTTCCCTTATCCGAGCCCCAGGTGGGTTTGCCCCCCACTGCTTCTGCTCAGTAGCCACTGCGAGCTGTCTTTGTCTTGGAAAGCATAGTAGTCCCCGGGTTTGTAAGGAGGCGAGGTTGTCCGGAAACAGTGTATTTCCCCTCAAAAGCAAGACTTCCTTGTCTATGATGCTCACTACTGGAGCTTTTTAAAGGACATGGGTGCCCAGACTCTATTTTGTTTCCACTGAAGCACAGTTATCAGGGTGTGCGGGCTGGGATATGTATTCGGAAAAGGCTACGTATTTGGGAGACACTGACTGCCCAGATGGTTGTCTTGCCCATATCCTTACCTGCTGACTTCACTCACGGAGGACTTGGGGCCCCAAACCAGCCCCCAAAGTCTGTGAAGACTGTTACAGAGCCAGGGAGGAGGAGAGAGGCAGATCTGTTGCTGCCATTTCACCTTGGGCACGTAAGCCTTTCCCAGACCTCTGACGCTGAGCTCACTGCATGGCGTTGTGGCCGTGGGCACGCTGCAGTTGAAGAAACAAGTGCTGGATCGGTTCCAAGGAAGAGGATGGGTGTGCACGCAGCTTGCCGTCCCTGACAAACAGTGCCTTAGACAGCCGGGCACCACTTCCATGTGTGACACGTGCTTGCTGAGAGGGCACTGTTAGGAAAGAAACGGGACAGAGACTCGTCCAGGGGTTGGATTTCTCTTCGCTTAGGCATCTGCACACAAGTCAACCAGGCCACTAAACAGCAGTGACTAGGGTAATGGAAGCAGGTGCTGCTGTTGACAGTTAAAGAGCAGCTGAATCATCCAAAGGTAAACTCCTCGGATGATGAATGTGGGGACGCAGACACTGAAGCTGTACCTGCCTGGAAAATATGCACGGGGAATGTGGACCGATCACCACACAAACAAACAAACAAACAAAAAAATGAAAAAGAGCAAAATCACCCATCCTGAGGAGGTAAGCGAGGGTGAAGGTGGAGTCGCTGCTCACTAGCACCCCGGTGCTCGGGAAGGAGGGGGAGCAGCAGGGCCTCGCCACCAGACAGCAGGACGCCCACAAGGGGGCGCTGCTCACCGTGGTGTAGTGGAGCTGAGTGACCAACATAATGTGTATTATGCAAGTACAAATCTTAGCGTGCAGGATAAGAATCCCCTCAATTTTGAGCACAAGGATATTTGATATGAACAATTACATATTGTAAACCAGTCAATAGGGAAATGTTAAAGTAATTTAGAAATGTTACTCTATTAAACTGCAAGAAATAAACATCAGATTTTCTAATAACTGTTATTCCTGTAAATAGCTAATTATAATAGGAATAAGAGCATAATCCTGTTAGAGTGTTAGTCATTTAAAAGTAAAGACATATTAAGAAGCAGCTATTGATTATAAAAGCTTCTTGAGATCTTGATTAATTGAGCATTCTTTAAAAAAATTTTTTTTTAATATTTAGTTTTGAGCAAGTAAGAGAGACAGAACGTGAGCAGGGGAGGGGCAGAGAGGAAGGGAGACACAGAATCCGAAGCAGGCTCCAGGCTCTGAGCTGTCAGCACAGAACCCGACGCAGGGCTCGAACTCACAAACCATGAGATCATACCTGAGCCGAGGTCAGACACTTAACCGATTGAGCCACCCAGGTGCCCCAAAGTTAATTTCCTTTTTAAAGCATTTCATAAGAAAAGTGATAAAGCTAAATTATTTATTACTCCTTTGAATATGTATGTTAGAATTTGCAAGGGATTATTGTTTTAACCCCCTTGGAAGACACCGTTGACCCATGTGGGCTGGGACCGCTGTGTGCCACGAGTACAGCTCAGTGGCCTCTGCTCCATCCCAGGGGCTGGGAAGGGCCTGCGCTTTGTGAGCCCAGCCCGGGCATGAGGAGAGTGACTTGGGAGGGAGGCTATCTGTGCTTTGACAAGCACTGTCCTGCAGAGCAGGGTGGCCAGACTTAGGGCACGTTCCTATACGTGCACATGGGCCAGGGGACGGACAGGAGCCGGGCAAGTAGATGACTCCCTGGCCTCTAGGCCCGGACTCCAAAGGCTCCTGGAGCTCTTCTGGACTGCCTATGAAGAGGTTCCCGGAGAGCCCAGAACAGAAATGCTGAGGGGCGCCTGGGGGGTTTAGTCGGTTGGGCAGCCGACTTCGACTCAGGTCATGATCTCGCAGTTCATGGGTTTGAGCCCCACGTCGGGCTCTGTGCTGACAGCTCAGAGCCTGGAGCCTGCTTCCAATTCCGTGTCTCCTCTCTCTCCCTTTCCCCTGCCTCATGCTCATGCTCTGTCTCTCAAAAATAAATAAATGTTAAAAAAAAAAAAAAAGAGAAGAAAGAAAAGCTGAAATGCCACCAATGCTGTGTCCCCAGATAGAGCAAGTTGCTCGCCCCGGCTGCGCATGAGTCTGTAGACCCTTGTCTCCATCTGGAGAAGCACCGTGACACACGCGTCACATTTGAATAGAGCGCTTGAATTTAACTAAGTTGTATGGTGTAAGTGAAAAACCAGGTGATTTCTTTTAAAAACACAGTGCATCTTTCCAGTCCTTATTCCTTGTTAATTTTGGTAGACACTGGCTCATATCATAGAAGAGTATTTGTGGCAGTGCGTGTTCATGTATTTACTGAGGTAAACTTTCACTTCTGCGATTGCCATGTAAAGTTAGCCCACAGTGAGTGCGCTTCCCCGCGTGTTTGTAAATCTCTGTGGCCGGGAAGCCAGCTCTGCAGCTCAGTGTTAAACCCCTTGTCGTGGCTCAGAAAGTCCCCTCACTTCCCCATCCTCATGTCCACATCCAGGTCAGTCTGTCTGTGCCTCACCCTCAGCCTCAGGCAGCTGCACACCTGCTCTCCGTTTCTGCAGTTTTGCCTTTTTGAGAACTTTCATGTAGGTGGAGGTGTATTGTTTTCTACACCTTCTTTCTTTCTGTAGTGTAAGGTTTTCTGGGCCCATCCATGTTGTAATGTGTGCCGGCAGTTCCTTTTTATTTCTGAATAGTTCTCTCGTCACGTGCAGAACAGTTTGTTCTTCCCCCCACCACTTGATGGACATTTGGATTCTTTCCGGATTTTTAGGGCAGTGCTGTGAACACCTCTGCTCAAGTCTCTATGTGGACACGTGTTTTCAGTTCTCTTGGGTGGATATTCAGGAGCAGAACTGCTGGGTGTTGTTTTCATTTAAGAAATTGTCAAACTGGGGGCACCTTAGCGGCTCAGTCGGTTAAGCATCCGACCAGCCCAGGTCGTAATCTCACGGCTCATGAGTTCAAGCCCCATTTGGGGCTCTGTGCTGACAGCTCAGAGCCTGGAACCTGCTTCAGATTCTGTGTCTCCCCCTCTCTCTGCCCCTCCTCTGCTTGTGCTTGCTTGCTCACTCTCTTTGCTCACTCTCTTTCTCTCAAAAATAAACATCTTTAAAAAATTAAAAAAAAAAAAGGAATTGTCAGACTGTAAAGAGAACAATTGCATTTAGAACTGTACCAAAAACAATAAGATACCTATGAATAAACCCAACCAAAAAAGTGAAAGGCCTGTACTCTGAAAACTATAAAACACTGATGAAAGAAATTGAAGAGGAAACAAAGAAATGGAAAACATTCCATGCTCATTCCATGCTCATTGACTAAAAGAACAAACATTGTTAAGATGTCTACACTACCCAAAGCAGTCTACACATGTAATGCAATCTCTATCAAAATACCACCAGAATTCTTCACAGAGCTAGAACAAACAATCCTAAAATGTGTATGGAACCACAAAAGACCCCGAATAGCTAAAGCAATCTTGAAAAAGAAAAGCAAAGCTGGAGGCGTCACAATTCTGGACTTCAAGCTGTATTACAAAGCTGTAGTCACCAAGACAGTATGCTCCTGGCACAAAAATAGGCACATAGATCAGTAGAACAGAATAGAAAACCCAGAAATGGACACAACTATATGGTCAAGTAAGAATGTCCAATGGGAGACAATCTCCTCAACAAATGGTGTTGGAAAAACTGGGCCACTCTCTTACACCATACACAAGAATAAATTGAAAATGGATTGGGGCACTTCAGCTCAGGTCATGATTGCACGGCTTGTGGGTTCGAGCCCCGCGTCAGGCTCTGTGCTGACAGTTCAGAGCTTGGAGCGGCTTCGGATTCTGTGTCTCCCTCTCTCTCTGCCCCTCCCCTCCTCATGCTCAGTCTCTCTCTATCAACAGTAAAGAAATTAAAAAACTAAAAAAAAAAAAAAAAAAGAAAATGGATTAAAGACCTAAATCTGAGCCCTGAAACCGTAAACATCCTAGAGGAGAACCAGGCAGTGACCTCTCTGACCTTGGCCGCAGCAGCTTCCTTCTAGACATGTCTTCTGGGGCAAGGGGAACAAAAGCAAAAGTAGATACTGGGAACTTATCAAGATGAAGCTTCTGCACAGAGAAGGAAACAGTCAACAAAACTAAAAGGCAGCCTACGGAATGGTAGAACATATTTGCAGACGACACATCAGATAAAGGGTTAGTATCCAGAATATATAAAGAACTTATATAACTCAACACCCCCCAAAAATAATCCAGTTAAAAAATGAGAAGACATGAACAGACATTTCTCCAAATGTCATCCAGATGCCAAAGAAGACATCCAGATGCCAACAGACACATGAAGAGATGCTCGACATCACACCATCAGGGAAATGCAAATCAAAACCACAATAGATACCACCTCACACCTGTCAAAACGGCTAAAATCCACAACACAATAGACAAGTGTTGGCAAAGCTGTGGAGAAAGGGGAACCCTCGTGCACTGCTGGTGGGGATGCAGACTGGTGCAGCCACTGTAGAGAACAGAGTAGAGTTTCCTCAGAAAGTTAAAAATAGAACTGTCCTGTGATCCAGCAATCACACTACTAGATATTTACCCAAAGGATACAAAGCACTGATTCAAAGGGATACGTGTACCCATATGTTTACAGCAGCGTTTTGTACAATAGCCAAGATCTGGGAGCAGCCCAAGTGTCCACTGACTGGTGAATAGATAAAGAAGATGTGATACATATACAATGGAATATTACTCAGCCATAAAAAAGAATGAGATCTTGCCATTTGCAATGACACGGATCTAGAAAGAGTATTATGCTAAGTGAAGTAAGTCAGAGAAAAATAAATACCACGTGATCTCACTTGTATGTGGAATTTAAGAAACAAATGAGCAAATGGAGAAAAAAAACCCAAAGTCAAGAAACAGACTCTTAACTATAGAGAACACACTGCTGGTCACCAAAGGGGAGGGGATGGAGGCGGGTTAAATAGGTGATGGGGATTAAGGGGTGTACTTGTGATGAGCACCCAGTGATTAAAATTAAAAACAAAAACCATTGCACTGTTTTTTCGAGTGGCCACACCATTTTATGTTTCCACCGGTGTATGAGGATTTTGGTTTCTCGATAGCCTTGTTAACACTTGTCCTGTTTTTATTAAAATTTAAGTAGATCTATACTAAATGGGTAAAGAATTAACATCTTTACACATAGGTTTTTGAATCGGGACATGGTTTCTAATTTTTTACAAATGTATCTATTGGTAAAACTTTAAAACTTCTTAAAGTTAAGGTCACCTCTTTTCTCACTGTGTTTTTTTTCTTTTTTTCTGTTCAGTGGATGCCTGGACTTTGGCCTTTTCCCCTGATTCCCAGTATCTGGCCACAGGAACTCATGTGGGGAAAGTGAACATTTTTGGTGTGGAAAGTGGGAAAAAAGAATATTCTTTGGACACGAGAGGAAAGTTCATTCTTAGTATCGCATATGTAAGGAAACCTTGCTCTCTTCTCTGTCTCCCCCCTGTTCAGTCTGTGCTTCG
Source organism: Cryptoprocta ferox (assembly GCA_028646485.1). Taxonomy (NCBI): domain Eukaryota; kingdom Metazoa; phylum Chordata; class Mammalia; order Carnivora; family Eupleridae; genus Cryptoprocta; species Cryptoprocta ferox. The sequence goes on along the minus strand of CM053560.1, from coordinate 137,202,240 downwards.
GGCCGGCGGCCGTGCCGGGCACAGGCCCTGTGTCGGGCCCTGGCAGGCGGCTGTCTGGCGGGCGTGGGCTGTCTTGAGCAGGGGATCTGCTTGTGTTTGGTGGGGACAGCTCGACAACACGGAGTCTCAGGTGCTGCCCGCGTGTTCTCCGCACAGAGTCCTGATGGGAAGTATCTGGCCAGTGGAGCCATCGACGGAATCATCAATATCTTTGATATCGCAACTGGAAAACTCCTGCACACGCTGGAAGGTAAGTGGCTCATTTTCTTTTGTGCAGACTGGGTTGTCCCACTGCAGACGAAGGATTCTTCTGTTATTAAAATACCACTAAATGACAAAGGAGCTTTACGTATCTCAGTTGGAAGTCTGAGACGCCTCCAAGTCTTCGTGTGTGGTCGGTGTGGTACCCAGTGGAGCAGGCTGACTCCGTTTTGTGTTAGTGTATCTCATTTGCATGAGAGTTCTGTTTCTGTCAGGTTTGGTGCTACAGAACTTCCTGGTTAAAAAGCAGTTTTGTCAAGAATCTGACGGGTGGAGCGCCCTGCCTGCCCTCTGCTCCGCAGGCCTCAGGGCGTGGGTGCAAGTCCTGTCAAGCGCGGTGGGTGGGATGGAGCCTTCTAGCCTGTGCTCTTTTAAATGTTTATTTTGATAGAGCAGGAGAGGGACAGAGAGATAGAATCGAAAGCGGGTTCCGAGTTGTTGCACAGAGCCCGACGCGGGGCTTGAACTCCACCTGTGAGATTGTGACCTGAGCTGAAACCAGGAGTCTGACGGTGAACTGGCTGAGCCCCCCAGGCACCCCTGCCCTGTGCTCTTTTGTACTAGTTTGAATTCTGACCAAGTGCGTACATTACCTCCTTGGTTTCTTGTTTACCCTACAACACAGGACTCGGTAGGGAAACCGCATCGTGTTTGTTCGTTCATTGTCAGAAGCAGTGTGTGTCTCCTTACTTGTCCCTATCGGTAGTAGAGGAGTTTTTCCTGAGCCATGTGTGCTGAGGTCCAGCTGGTGAGGGAAGGGGAGTGAGGAGTGACTCCAGGAGGAGGGGCCTGGATTACACGGATGTTTCCAGAACATCAGGAGGAGGGGTCCATCCAGTCATTCCCCTCCCTCTCTGACGAAAGCACCTGGGCGGTGCAGCTCAGAGACTTGTGGTCATTAAAAGGGATGCTGTCAGTGGGGAGCCCGTGGGGAGAGACTAACAAGGGCCTTGGTGAATTTCAGGCCATGCCATGCCCATCCGCTCCTTGACCTTCTCCCCGGATTCTCAGCTGCTGGTCACTGCCTCAGATGACGGCTACATCAAGATCTATGATGTGTAAGTTGCCATGGAGACTCGGGCTTCTCGCCCAGGACGTGTCTCCCGCTGCTCGGAGTCCTGGCGCGTGTGCAGCCCTTCTCCCGGGTCCCTCGGGGGCTTGTGTGCAGGGCCTCCGGCCTTCCTCCCCCTCACACCCCCGTCCCTGAACTGAGAATGTCCGGGAGGGAGATGTGCACCATCCGCCTGCCAGGATCTGGTCCTTCCTGCCTTTCCCCAGCCATCCTGTCTCTGTGGGGCTCTCTGATTTTAAATTCCTTCGGGCAGGTAAGTAGTGTCCGGGTGAGGAGGTGTAGGAGTGAGCGATCACTGTCTTCAGGTCGTGGCTGTCTGTCATTGTCAGCCTGTGCAAGTCCCCTTTCTCCTGGGCTCTTCCCCATCCTGTCCCGTCCCCCCCGCAAGTCTCCCCTGAGAGGTGTTTGTGTCCTTGACGCTTTGACTGGGTACCGAGATCTGTGTGCCTCTGGGTCAGGGCTTCCGAGTGTGGTGTCCTGATCCTCTGGGGGCACACGTCACACTCTCCGGGCCCCAGCGATGAGTGGGTGCCGAGGTTGCCGCCACCTGCCTGTGCCGCCACCTGACTGTCTGCGTGCAAGCCTGCACTTGGGCCTCTGAGGGTTTTTCAGGAGCTGCTGGGCAGTAGGAACGCTCCTTCTAGCAGCTTTTGGAGCACAAAAGATTGTCATCAAGGCATGGGGCTGTGGGGCTCTGGGGCTGTGGCTTCTGACAAGAGCTGACTGGGGATATTAGGACTGGGGAGGGGGGCGAGTGCCTCTATCCAGTGTGCTGGCTTGTTAGGACGGGGGGTGGGGGGCCTGTGTCCAGTGTGCTGGCTTGTTAGGACCTGGGGGTGGGGGGCCTCTATCCAGTGTGCTGGCTTGTTAGGACGGGG